>PVHY01014275.1:0-38913 GCA_004024945.1 Uropsilus gracilis
TTTTACAAGCGTTTGCCTCCCTGGTGAGTTGGGGGAAGGAAGTGGGCCTTCCCAGCCAGACCTCTGAGCAGTGGGGGTGTAGGTATGTGGAGCTGGGAGCTGTGGTTGGTGTGGGAGCAGAAACAAGGGGATGACCTGGGAACACACGATGCCCTTCTTAGCACTCGGGGGGTAAGGAGGCTCCCTGAGGTGGGGTCTGCGGCTCTAAGGGGGTGAGGGTGGTGTCCACACGGTGTACAGACTGGGAAGGGGCTCCCCAGGGCCTGGGGCTATAGTGGGGTCACCTTGGCTCCTTGGGCATGAACGGGATACCCCACTGTGATGTACCTGAAACCTGCTCCTCTGCTCTTTCCTGTCCCTCCCTGTTCTTTCCGCCCTGACGCTGCCTCTACCTCATGCCCCAGCCTCCAGGAGGAGTCTTCCCTTTCCTTCCCGAACCCTTCCAGAACATTCTGCCAACCTGAAGGATGACCCCCTCTCGCGGCCTCCTCCCTGTCCTTGGCAGAGGTGGTGTCACTCGGAGCTGCAGGGCCGGTCCTGGGTCCAGAGTCTTGGGCAGGCAGCCGCAGCTTTCTCCCCCTTTTCCTTGGAAGGACCTGGGGTGACCCCGCGGGGGGAGGGGGGCGCTGTTGGGCACATGGGGCATCTGGGGAGAGACCTGTTCAGCTTTTGTTTCATTGCCTTCTGGATGCCGGGGGGGCTGGCTTCCCTGGCAGGGCTCCTCTGTGGGGATTGAGAGAGCAGGAAAGCGACTTTTCCTGTTCCGGCCAGTGACAAAAGGCGAGCAGTGGGTGGAGGTGCCCATGGAGGCCGGGCTGCGTGCGGCGCGCACGTTCCAAATGGCCGGGTCTGTGAGGACGAGGAGGCCGCGGGCTGGAAATGGGCCCTTTGTAGGCCCAGCCAGGCGAGCCTTTTATAAGGAGGTGCTCGAGCTGGGTGCATTGGCGTGCGCCTGTAATTCAAGCGCTGGGAGACTGGGGTCAAGGATCCCTGAGTCCACAGGTTCGAGACTACCCTGGGCAATATAGCAAGCCCTAGACTCAAAAAAAAAAAAAAAAGAGGTGCTCAGTTTGTGCTCTGATTTAAAGGCCTTACAGACCAGAGAGCCACAGCACCAGGCACATGAGGGAGAAAAGGCAAGTTATTTTATTTCCCAGGCGCTTACTCCACGTTTGGCAGGGAAGGGGCAAGGCTGTGTAAACATCAGTGTGAACTATCTAGTTTTGTTTACTTTCCAGGTTAAAAACTGCACACATGGCAAATCGTGAGAGGCGTGAGAAGGTGGCTAGCCTTTTCCTCTGTTGTGACAGGAGCAAGGTGTGCTAGTTACAAGAACACAGGAAAACACACACAGGCAACTGAACCAGGCAGGAACAGCTCGGAAGAGACAGAAGTTGAGCACTGCGGGGTGAAGGGAAAGCTGGGGTGAAGGAGGGAAACTGGGGTCTTCTGGGAGTTGTGGGCAGCGGGGAAGAGATGGGCCCCTCTTCCAACAGGTTCTACCTTCTGTGGGGACCTTATGCTGTGGGAGGCGTCCCTTGGACCCTGTCTAGGCCTGGCCAGGTTTGTTTGGAGCTGGAAAACAACTGATAAGTTGAAAGGCCAGTTCACTCACTTCCTTTCTCACCCTCTCAGTGGAAGAGAAGGAGAGTCGCTGAAGAGAGACAGATTTGTATGCCCGGCTGAGCACTCTGTGTGTGTGAGTCACTGAGTTGAGCAGGAGATAGAGCAAATAAAAGAAGATACAGAAGGTGAAATAAGTTTCTTTTTGGTTGGGTGGAGAGGAAATGGATGATGACTTATGTCATCCTTCTTTGTCGTCTTGACTTTCCTGTTCCCTCCAGGAGATGCCATTGCAATGACAATTTTAGATGAAGAATGGAGAAGCTTGGGCCCCGTTTTAGCTCAGTCAACATGTACAGGACAGTTGTCAGCAGGTCTTCCTTTCTGTCTGTCAATTTTAGTTTAGAAAGGGAGTGAAAGAAGACATGGAATTAAATTATTTAGTTGGTGAAATTAAATCTTTTTTTTTTATCTGTCAAAACATTTACCATCAGATCTACTGGCCATTTTATTACTAGCTATTGTATGAAAGATAATGTAAGATTGACATGTAAAATAGAATGGATGTAGGTTTGGACTAGATAATCTGTTGATTTAGGGAAATTGCTCATTTAACAAATAATCATTGAATGCTGTCACATTAAAATAACAGCCACTGGGCCAGAATGGGGACAGAACTGTGACTAGGACAGTCATAAGGTCACAGGTCTTCTTTCTGGTAAGCACATAAACAGGTGATCAATAGCTACAACACTGGGGGTTAAAAGCTGCAAGAAGAGACATGTGGCGTGTCCTGTGGTAACGTGGGAGAGGAACAGCACCTGGTGTGGGCCAGAGTGAGAGACATGTGAACTCAGACCTGGAGGGTAAGAACTGAGCTGAGTGAAAGGGGCTCATATACAAAGACCTGAGCAGAAAAAGCCTGGAATTATCCAGGAATGCAAAGGTGGTCAACATGGCCAAGCCTTTAGCCCCAAGTAGAGTGTGAGGGAGAGATCCTAGAAGATAAGCCAAGGTTGACAGTGAAAAGCCTTCTAGAACAAGCTAAGAAATGTGAACATAGGAGTTGAGCACAGATGCAGGACATAAGATAAATATGCAAAACTCAATTGCATTTCCCTTCACTACCTGTGAATACACTGTCAATGAAATTATAGCAGTTCTACTTACCTTACCATTAGAAAGACTAAGATATAGGGGGTTAAATTTAACCAAAAAGTATATGTATTGTTGAAAGACATGAAAAAATACTAAAAAATGGAAAACCATCCAATGTTCATGGACTGGAGGACTTAATCTATATACAGATTTAACTCAATTTCTATCAAAATCCTACCTGCTTTTTTTTTTTGTTATTAATTGACTGACCCTAAAGTTCATAGGCAATATAAGAAACAAATTTGGAGGGTTTACACTTTGTCTGACTTCAAAATGTAAGACAGGATTGTAGTAATCAAAACAGTGTGATGTTGGCCTAGGCATAGACAAAAATTATCAATAGATTGTAATTTAGAGTCCAGAAATAAATCTATGCACTTATAATCAGTTGATTTTTGACAAGAGCCAAGACTCTTTGAATGGAAGCAGAATGATCTTTTCAAGTAATAGTATTGGGACAACTGGAGATCTGTATAAAAAGAGTGAAGTTGGATGTTTACATCACACCATATGTAAAAACAACTCAAAACTGATTATAGAATCAAATGTAAATGCTGAAAGTATAAAACCCAGCTTAACCTCAGATTAGGCAATGGTTCCTTAGCTAGGCACCAAAAGTACAGGAAGAAAAGAAACAATGTCAGAAAAATGAAAGCTCTGTTTCAAAGGACACTATGAGTTGAAAGATAATTTAGAGAATGGGAAAAAAGATTTGCAGAGCATCTATCTAACAAGGGATTTGTACCCAGAACCTATCAGGAACTCTTTACAGTTCATTCTTACAAAGATAATGCAGTTGAAAGATGAGCAAAGGAACAGAACAAACTTTGCTTTGAACAACTTGATCTGCTCAAGACCGTTCATCCTCAGGGAAATGTAATTCAAAACCCCAGTGAGAAAGCACTTTGCACCCTCTAGAATGGCTGAACTATAAAGACAGGCCACCATGTCTTTATGTTCTTGTCATATGCTTGAGGATGGAGAGAGCTTGGAGCCCTCGTCCATGACTGGTGGAGTGGTAACAAGGTGCATTCACTTGGAAGGGAATTTTCCAGTTCTCCATAAGCGAAATGTAGAATTACTCCATGACCCAACTTCCACACCTGTCTAAGAAATTTGGGAGAATCAAGAACACACGTTCACTCAAAAATACATGGATGTTTGCTAGGGTTTCTTCAGAGAACCAGAACACGTGTGTGTGTATGCGCGCGTGTGTGTGTGTAAGAAATTTATTGTAAGGAACTGGCCCATGGGATTATGAACACTGTAAATCCCCATGATCTGCAAACTGGGGATCCAGGAAAGCTGTGGGGTAATCAGTTCCAGCCCAAAGGCCCAAGAGCTGGGGGAGCTGATGGTGTTGAGTCCAGGCTGGGTGAGAAAGCCTGAGGAATGGGAACCACACTTAGAAGATGGATGTCCAGCTCAAGAATTCAGCAGGAGGGGCCCCTTGGACGAGGCACACCGAGGAGTCCAGTAGGTCACTGATACAGAACTCCTAAATCCATGGGGGCTGTTCAAAATGTTGCTCCACATGTATCGAGTCAGAACCTCTGATTGGTTGGATCTGCTTATAGTTTCTGGTAGATGTGCCCAAAACCCATAGGCGTGACTGTGCTTTCCTATGGAGAGTGTATGGAGGCAGTGAGAAGTGACTCCATCCACCACTTAGGGTCAGGGCCCTGAAGCTTCCAGCAGGGAGGGTGGGTGTTGGGGAGACTAAAGGCGCAATGTCAGGAAGTGTCATGCGCCTTCGAGAGGTCAAGTGAGGTGAGAGATGGGAGTGTGTGTTTGGGACCGGTCCTGGGTGGTGTCGCCATGTCCCCAAGCACAGTACCACCCAGACTGCCCTTCGGGGCTCTTCTCTGTGTGTGTCATGGCACCCAGTCTTGCTGCGCTGTGAGTCTGAATCACAGGGACCGGGATCTTTGAAGTTGGGGTATTTCATATTTTTCTTGGTTTGTTGCTCATGGACACTTTTGAGAGATTGTGCAAATGCTTGAAAGTACCACTCCCACCCTATCCCAGTCTTGGCAAACGCTGTTGCCTTTTGAAATACTGTCTATTGAGAGTTATGTAATGAGCTTAGAGTTGTAATCCAGCTCTTGTCACTTTTCGGCATCACAGAATTGCAGTGTCATGCGGGGTGAGAAAAATGAAGGTGCTGACCGCGTGTTCAGGCTCCGGTCTGTGTGTGTGTGGACTGGCTTCTTGTTGAAGTGAGCATGGCGACCTTCTGGCCCATCCTTGCCCATCCTCCCCCAACCTGGCCCTCCCCTCTGTGCCTTCAAAAGGGGCTGATTATTGTTTCAGAGACCTCTGAAGCTCTTCTGATTGTACATCTGTAAGTTGCCTCTCCGCCATCTTTCCTTAAAGGTGGCCAGTTAGTGTCGGTGAACAGGTGTTCACATACATACTGTTCTTGTGTTTGGGCGATACTGTGCATCAGCGAGATCGAAGTCCCCACAGGCAAAGCTGGCCTTGAGGCAGCATCTTAGTCCAGCAGTCACAGGTGAAATGAAAGTCCGGCCATCCCGCCCCAGCCGGACTCTGCTACCCCTGTGGCTACCCTGTTGTTTAAAAATGAGCATTTGAAAAAAAATCTCTGCTCCCCCCTTTGCCCCATAGCTGTAGAGCTTGGGCTGCAGGATTTCAAGGCCCATTTGTCAATGCTTAATATTTTAGGATGGAGTCTGCAGTGTCTGCTAGGAACTCTGTATATGAACTTGGACTCCTGGTTGTGAAGGACAGAAACTTGGCCCAAGATATTTAAGTGACAAGGGGGATGTAACACAGGAAGTAGGGTTTTTCCCAGAGCCCAAGAGGGGGTTGCAGTTGGGTGTGTGGAAGAGCTTCCCTGACCTCAGTAGTTCCCCTTATCTCTGCTGCATTCCTTAAATTTTGGGGTTCTTGTCTTCCTAGAGATTCCCTTTCTATGCGTCCATTCTCCGTTGTGGTGCCTGGTTCTCTGAGAGTTCAGCTGCTGGCAGGAGACTGGTCCTCCTCCCAGGCCCAGCTCTAACCTCCCAGATAGGAGGGACTCTGGTTTGGGTCTGGTGTTCCCTGGTTACCCTCCCTGTTCAGGATCTGGGGGGGTTGGTCACTGTAAGAATGTGGCCATTGGGTGTGTGTCTGCTGTACCTCTAGCTTCACTGGGCTGGTGCCTTTCCTAAGAGGTGGGGCCGATTTTCAGTTCCAGCTGGGCGGGGTGGACTTTCAGCCTGTTGGGCACCAGTGATCCCCACTTCCCTGGAGGGGTGCAGGGGAAAGGGGGTATTGCAGAAGAAAAGAGGTGTTTGGGACAAAGGATGTTCTAGGGGGGCCCTTCAGTTGGGGGTTTGCATCAAGACATTTATTTTTACCTTTGAAATCTAAGCGAACTGGGGAGGGAAGCTTTTTGCCCCAAAACATCCCCATTCAGAAATGATGTTTGTATCACTCATTTCTTTTGTTCTAGATGATTAAGAGCTGGTGTTACTGACCGAAAAGGCAGGGCCACACCTCGTTGAATCATCACAGACATAACATCTTTTTTCCTCCCAGAATTAATAGTATATTAATTAATGTTATCACTTTAAAGAATACTAACATATCTTTATACGTTGGGATAGTTGGTATTTTAATCTCACTTCAGCAATGTTTTCGTTAAGATGTGTTTTAAAAGACAAGCTGAGCTGGACGTGGTGGCGTGCACCTGTAATCCAAGTGCTGGGAGGCAAGAGGCCTGGAATTGCTTGAGCTCATGGGTTTGAGACCACCCCAGGCAACATAGCAAGACCTGGTCTCAAAAAAATAGCTGGGAGTGGTGCTGTGCACCTGTAATCTCAGCTACCTGGGAGGCTGAGGCTGGGGATCGCTTGAGTCCCCAGGATCGGTACTACCCCAGGCAACACAGTGAGACCTAGTTTCAAAAAATAAAATAAAAATAAAGGATAAACTGAGATGTGTCAAAGTCATGTCAACAGAGAAAGCAATTAGGGTCCCGGGAAGCGGGCCTGACCCTTGTGCGTATGTGTGGCAAAACCTGTGCTTTTCCATTACACGGATATTCGAAGATGGATGTGAGACTATGTTGATGTCCTCTTCGTGAGGAGACCTGTTCCAGGGAGACACCGTGTCCGTGAAGCTGAAGGAAGCCCCTCTGGAGCTGGAACTTGTCCTCTTCGAGGCCTCCGTGTCGAGTACAGCAACCAGACTTGGTTCCTTTCTCCTGGCCGCAGAGGCGCTTTCGTTCAAGGCCAGGGGTGCCCGTTGCTCGTGCCCCTGGTATTTGCTCCCGACTGCGCTTGGGGAAGATTTGGCATATTTGGAACAAAGCCCAGAGGCCCTGGGCTAGGACTTTGCACCTATCCTGGACCCCATCTCACCGACTCCTGCCATCTGTGAGGAGCTGTCTTTCCTGCCTCTGCGGTCTCTTGGGAGGCTGGAGGGAGGCTGCGTGGGCTTAGGAGTTGGCAGTGCTGCTAGAAGTAGTAGAACGCACGACGGCGTTTGTCCCCCGAGATTGCCTATCGTTTTCCATTAAAATCCAGGCCAGATTCCTTGTGCCTCTGGTGGCTCTGGCCCGTGCTTGGGACCCAGCCTGCAGATGGGGTGGTGGCATCTGCTTCTCCCTGCACAGAGGAGGCCGGGGACCCCACAGTAGATGCTGTGTGTCCTCTGCCTGCCAGCCAGCCTCTCCCCACGTGCCCTTTCCCGGAGACACAGCATAGAGATGAGGCCGGCTGATGACCCTGCCGTGGCCACTGCGTGTTCATGCGAAGAGTTGGTGCTGTCTTCCTTGAAACCAAAGCCAGAAACCATCAGGCTGAGTGGGGAAGGCCTGTCGAGCACCGAGGTAGGCAGGTGGCAGGCCGGGCCTCCTGTGTCCATCGTCAGCCGGTCCTTGCGGCCAACGTCAGCCGGGCCTCCTGCGTCCATCATCAGCCAGGCTGTGAGAGCAGAGGGGCAGTTCTGAGGGCAGCGTGGGAGGGGTGAGAACGGGGTCAGCCTCGTGGCTGCAGTGGGGAAGGAGGCGCGTGTTGGGCAAGGGTCACACCAGCCTCAGCGTGCCCTGAGGCTGAACCCGAGCCCAAGAGAGGCGCAGAAGCTGCAGCTGGCAGTGGAGGGTTGGTGGGGCTCCAGGTCGGGGAGCATGGGGTAAGTTTGGGGAGCAAGGGGAGGCGGCCAGGTGGCTGAAGAAGCACGTTTTGCAGAAGATCTGGCCGAGGCCTGGCTGAAGGCAGCTAAGCTACCATTAGTTGTCACGGTGAAGTGTGACTCTAATTAAGGTGACCGAGTTGTTTTAAGGCACCAAAGCTGTGACACACTTAATGGGCCGCGGTGTAGCGTCAACAGTGCTTTTACGCACACCCGAAGCCAAAGGGTGTGCTTTGTTGACGATGCAGTGTGCTGTTATTGCAGTGCCTGAACCTAGGATTTCCTGTGCCTCCCAGCATTCCTGGGTGCCCCTGTGCCATCCAACACTTGTGGGAGCAGCATGAGTTCTTTTAAACAATGTGGCAAGTAGACATAAGATAAAATGACTTTAAACAGCTTTCGTAGTTTTTTTTTTGAGACTAGGTCTTGCTATTTTTGCCCGTGGAACCGCAGGCTCTCGTTGCCCGGGGTACCACGGACTCAAGCCATCCCCAGCCTCAGCTTCCCAGGTAGCTGGGATGACAGGCGCGCGCCACCACGCCCAGCTATTTTTTTGGAACTAGGTCTCGCTACGGGCCCCAGGCGGGACTCGAACCGTGATCCCTAGCTCCGGCCGCTTCATAGGCTGAAGCTTACAAGCACGAGCCACCGTGCCCGGCCTCTGTAGTTTTTAATTGTGGTAAAATAACATGCAACATAGAATTTACCATTGAAGGCATTTTTAGGGGTGCAGTAGAGCGGCAGTAGGTGCACTTGCACTAGGGGAGCGGGGGGCAGCCTCCCCAGCCTGCAGCCTACAGCTCTCCTTCCATCTGCATGACTGAAATGACTCAGTAAACGCTGACTCCTGTTCCCCAGACCCTGGCCACCACTGTTCTGCTCTCTCTGAACTGGACTGCTCTAAGCACCTCATTCAAGGGCAATCAGATCATCCTTGCCTTTTATGACTGACTTATTTCATTCAACAGAATGTGTTCAAGGTTCATTCATGTGTTAGCAGGTGCAGAAGCTCTCCCTGGTAAAGGCTGAATGGTGTCCTTGCATATTTTTTGTTGTGCCTCCCACATTTTGTTTGTCCACTCGTCTTGAATGGAGGGTCGTGTCTGCCTTTTGTGAGGGATGCTGTAGTGCATGCACATGGCTGTACAAACACCTCGTTGCAGGCCGGGCACGGTGGCTCGTGCTTGTAAGCTTCAGCCTATGAAGCGGCCAGTGCTAGGGATCGCGGTTCGAGTCCCGCCTGGGGCCCGTAGCGAGCCCTGGTTCCAAAAAAATAGCTGGGTGTGGTGGCGGGCGCCTGTCATCCCAGCTGCCTGGGAAGCTGAGGCTGGGAATTGGTTGAGTCTGTGGTACCCCGGGCAACGAGAGCCTGCGGTTCCACGGGCAAAAATAGCAAGACCTAGTCTCAAAAAAAACAAACACCTCGTTGGGTCTCTGCCTTCTCTTCTCGTGGCTCTGTATCCAGAAGAGGAATGGCTGCATCCCAGGTTAATGCTATTTTTCATTTGTTGGAGGATATTTAAGTAGATTTCTGTGATTTGGTGGCGTGAGGCACGCACAGTGTTGCTTCTCAGCTCACTCTAGTCCCTCTAACGACCTCGGGCTGGAGAGCGACACTTCATTTCTCATGCTCCTTTTCTTCCCAGTGAGAGCTCTTACATTGGTCATGTTGCAGGCTGGGGCTTTATAAATAGTCCAGGATAATCCTCCTGAACTAGATTTCTGAGCGAGCTCCCAGCAGGGTCGCGTCTTCTTGTGGGAGAAAGAGCATCGCAACACCTTTCAAAACAGTAGAAAATAAAGTGGTGAAAGGAGATCTGTGTAGAAAGTCACCCCAGATTTTAACTCGGGCTCCGCTTGATCTCCCCCCTTTTAACTAAATGCATGAATGCAGATAATCTTCTTTGAGATGCGGTGTCTGAACAGCCTCAGCCCCATATGTTGTTCCTTGTTGCTCAGCGCAGCATTAACCTTGTTTTCCAGACCACCTGGTGTTTCCCGGGAGCAGGAAGGTGGGTGAGTGAAGGTGGAGGGACGGGGAGCTTGCTTCCTTGGAACTAACCTCTGAGTTGTGCTATCTGATGGGCCTGGCGCTGGCTCTCACTGGGGACGGGGCAACAGGCTGAGGTTTCTTGGTTACAGTAACTGATCCCGGGCAGGCTGAGGCAGGAAGCAGAACCCTCTAGCCGTCACCGAAACCTGGGATCCCATTTTTATTTCTTGATTCCTTTTACAAGTGTCTGGGCTGCCAAGGTTTCTGCTTTGCTCAGAGAGTTCTTACCATTGGCTTTAAATAAAACCAGGTGGCTTTCATCATTCAACTGGTTTATAGCAAGAATAGCTTTGAAAACCACTGAAATCACCTAGTACAATTCCACAGCATCTATTAAGTTGAATTTGAATCACTAAATTTATATTCCAGGTTTAAAAAGCATCCTCTGATCTTGAGCAAAAACATTTCCAAGTTACTTTCTTTCCTCCCCTTTTTGACACATGATTTTTGTGGGAAATTATTTATACTGCCACCTGCCGAAGCCGTGAACAACTTGCAGCGACACAGCTTCACGGTGACACAGCTTAGCACTCTCCTTGCACAGTTTACAAGCTTGTGGGTTTTCGCTTTTCTCACTTAACAAAGTCCTTGTTAGCTTTGTGTGGCCAAGTTCTGCTCGGCGCAGTTCTTCCCTGGCTCAGTAGAAAGGCCCAGTAGGAAGTGAACACAGGGCAGGTCAGGAAAGGAAGAAATTGTGAAGTCAAGAAATCTGGTTGTGAAGATGGTGTGGTGGTTGCCATGCCAAGGTGGTATTTCAGGGCTATTAGAAACTTGGCTTTTGGAGACAACTAAGAAATAGGGGACTGGAAGTGATTTGATAAGGGTTTCCCTAGCTCCCGCCAGCCCATGTCATCCTTATAGAGACCTGGACTTTCTCCCATTAGAAACTCATTTGTGTGTGTGGAGCACAGCTGTCTTCTGTGGTCCTTTTAAAAAAAACTTATTTTATTGATTGCACATCGATCTGTCTGTCCGTCCGTCCGTCCATCCACCTATCTACCTATCTTATCTATACATATATGTCTGCGTCTCCTAGCACAGTGGTGTCGTAACTCATACCTCAGTGTGAGTTTTTTAGATTGCATTTCCTATAAGACAACTCTCCTCTGAGATAAGAGGATCGAAAGGGGAAAGACCACTTGAGAGTGTGGCCTTGAGGGATGGCCCAGGTAGCGATAAACCTGGAGGCGTCACTGTTACTGTCACCAGGGAAACTCATTCCTGCCCAGGAAATTGGAAATTGACACTGGAGGAAACCGAGGGCTATCCAGGGGCTGCAAAGTGTTCAGGGGAAAGTCCCACTTTGTCCTTTCAGAGGGTCTGACCTTCCCCTCAGTTGACGGAAAGTCACCGCTCTAGTGTGTTTCAGCATCTCTGATCAGTGAGTCAGAGGCAACAGATAGAGAAGAGGGGAAGAGAGACTCCCAGTCAAACTCCAGAATCGCCTGTCCCCTTGTGGGCAGACATCCAGCAGAACAGGCTGGACGTGGAGCTGCAAAGTCACTAGGAGAACAGGTTCAGGACACTTCCTGTCAGGGACAATAAGCAGGAGTCTGGGCAGAGCTCAGGAGACTGACTGAGAAGAGACCTGGAGTTCTGTATACCTTCCAAGCTGCCATGAGCTCACGATGGCAGCTGAGGAGTCCACCTACCAAAGTCACCAAGACCCAGGACCAGCGGCGACCGCCCCAGGTATCTCTTCCTCCTCTGTCCACCCCACTCTCTATTACTGTCAGGTTCCTTCTTCCTTCCGGGCTTCTATGCTGGAAAAAGTGTTATTCGTGGCATGCTGGGAGTTGTAGTCCAAGACTTGTGGGGTATTGGTGACAAGGAAGTGGAGTGACAGCTTGTAGTAGAGGGGGAAATGGCTCCTCTTCCTGCAGCCAAATGGACACCCCCTTCCTCCCTCTGGCAGAGACACACCCTCGACATCAGGGCAGTTGTTTCTGGCAGGCCTGGCGCAGCCGTGATCCAGAGCAGCTTTTTATCCATCACCAATTTTATACTCTCACCTGGGATGATGAAAGATATGTAGAAATAATCTAGCTCAACCTATGGCACTGAACTGACGAGACCTCTTAAAAGTAACCCATTATTGATAATTATCAATAATTGTGGATACATTTCACTCTCCTTAACGGCTTTCAGTTAAAAAGTTTGCAGTAAAATTGATAGCCTTTCTCCAATTTTGTGACTAGAAGGTGAAGGGAGAGACGGGTCCTTGGACAGATGTTATGATAGCAGCATATTTTGCACGTTGCCTGCTGCTTCTTCAAAGCGTCTGGGGAGACGTGGCATCCAGGGAGTAAGCACGTTGTGTATGGGACCTGGAGTTCTTCCATCCTGCTCCTTGCAGGGACGGGGGGTCTGAATGGATGTGGAGGTGCTGGGGTTGCAACTCTCCTCCCTATAGCCACTGTTTCCATGAGGTCTGTGCCCGTGGCCCTTACTACAAACCCCAGTTCTGCTTGGCATAGCTAATGACGTGGAGTCATTAACGATGCTTTGAATCTTTAAAGAGGAGCGATGCTGTGGCTGGCTTTCGCTTTGGCTTCTGGAGCTCCTTGAATTTCTTTATTTTCAAAAAGTGAGCTTGTTTTGCTTTGCTAGGAGGCATTTCCTGTGGTTCTTGTGTTTTCATGGGCAAGTGCATGATGAGGGAACTTCAACAGATTGCGAGTTCCGATTCTTTTTTAAGCCACTGGAGAAGTGAAGTGTGTTCTTTATCGCAGACTGGAAACATGGCTTTTATTTGTTGATTTTGAGAGGGTTTATGTGGACCAGCCTTAGCAACCGGGAACGCTTTTGTCTGAGGATTGTGGTAATTGCGGGAATGAGCTAATTGCTGGTAACAGGGATGGATGCGGTGAAGGCCTAAGACCCAACCAACTCTGTAGGCAGGTAGAATTCTTTGTGGCTGTCCTCACCTCCTTAGCGCCTTTTGTTCATTTACTCCTGTGATGTGTGTATCTGCGGATGACTTGTAGGAAGTTCTGATAGCTCTAAGGACTGGGTGTTAAAGATTGACAGATTTCTGGTTTGGCGCAATTTCTTTGGTATAAAAACTGTACACTTCAGGTAGCTGCCGAGGGTAGGAGGATATCATTTCAGATTTTATTGTAAGAGCTTGGCTGGGAGCCCCGGGTGAGATGTGTGTCTGCAGGCCCTGTTCTCGGGCATTCTGCGGAAGCAGCAGGTGTGGTGTGCATGAACAGCGTGGGGAAGTCAGTGAACTCACAAGCCGTCATTGCACGTTGGACTCACGAAGTTAGGGAGAAAGGAAGTCTGGGAGAGCTCACCGTTTTAATTGCCAGCTCCCTGGAAACAAAGGACGTGATGAGCTGGCTGGGAAGAGGTTGTGTGGGTGAGTCTTTCCCTCAAGCTCAACCTTTGGCTTCAGGTAGCAGTGGGAGGGCAGTGACTCCAACAGCCTTTCTTGCTGATGGAGGAGACTTGCTGGAGGTGGGTAAAGGGGGCCCGTGTAAAGGTGGGTGATGGAGATGGAAGTTGCCCACTCGCCTCTCAGTCCTTACACCCATATCTGGGCAGTGAGCTTAGTGTACTTGGTCTTATTTCCTGGCGAGTGTCTCTAAACTGTTTCCATCTTTGATTTGAGAGAGCCCGGCACTGTTGGGTCAGAGGGAAAGCAGCGTTTGGGGAGGTCATATGTTTGATGTGGCATCTAATTTTAGAGGCTCTTAGGGCTGCCTCTTCTTAAGGCTATAGATGGGCATTTGCGCGGCTTGTCGACAGTCTAGGACATCGTGGGTGCTTGCAAGATGTTTATTGAATGGAGGGGAGCATTGTGAGTCATTCAAGATCATCCTATTTGTTGCTGACTCAGGTTTCTGCCCTCTCAGCTATTTCTTCTGGCTTTCTACCTGGAGGGAAGGGGTTCTGTTTACTTTTTCTCTTCCCGGACTAAACGACGATGATCTGCAGATACTGGGTTATAATTAAAGCATTACTGAAGTGTTATCTTCAGCTTTGTGACATATATAAACTCCCCAGGCCGTGTGTGTTTCAGATTTCGATTTGTCTTCACTTGCTATCCACTGTTTGAAATTTTAGACAGGCTTCGGCACGTCACCAGGTGTCAGCTTACGTTCTGAAATCGAAAATTCCTCCGTTGACTTTGGATACCTCGTAGGTTATTTTAGACATATTCACATAGTGGATTAAAAAGGCTTTCTTCATCTACGTCATAATCGCTACCGGTATTTCTAAGTTGAATGATGTTGGCCTTGGCGAGTTTCTGCCTCCCTGTTTGTCTTAAAGATCAATACTTTCCTAATGAAATTCAACTGATGTGCTTGGGATCATCGCCAGGCAATAGCGTAGATGTCGTGGCTTCAGGACTTTATCTACCATAGCATTACCTTTAGCAACCCCCTCATGTCACACTTGCTGGCTTCTAGAACATTCTTCCTCCATGGCCAGCAGGCCCTGCGGAGAAGCCTCTGTATCCCCTGCTGCTTCTCTTGAGGGGCAGGTCCTATGGCTGGAAGGTGAGCGGGCCGGGAAGTGCTGTAAACACGTTCAGGTGAGCTCCGTTGAGCGTTCATGAGTTTTGCCCTCATCATGGGCTTGACGTTCTTAAGTAGGGGGAGAATTGGGTGAGTGGCCACTGACGTCACTGCCATTTGGAACCAGGCAACTGAGGGCTCCACGGAAACCCAGACACGCCAGAAACATGTTTACGTCCTCACACCATGTCCCCTTCCTGGCCGTCTGAGGCGCGGAGCTAAACTTCAGGGCCTAGGACATCACTCTCGGGTGCTGATGTCTTAGCCCGGCCCAGTGGGGGCTGTCTGTCAGTGGTGGGCAGTAGCATAGGGTGTGGCTCACGGCCGCAGCAGGGAGGAGAGGCCTCAAGCCTGGCAGTCGGTGTGAGGGTGAATGTGTAGGGGTGCACTGACCCCATCTCTCACAGGGAAAGCTGGGTGGAAATGTTTGGGAGAAACACAGGCAGGAGATTCAGATACTGGAGATATGGAGGGCACAGCCAGGAGAAAGACCCCAGTCTCGGAGAGGATGAGCTGGGCTGGGAGTGGAGTAGGGTGCCCGGCCTGGAGTGGAGCAGGGTGATCCACCTGCTCTTGCCTTTTATTATATCCTTTGGGTATTTGTTGTTGTTGTTGTTTTTTGGAGACTCGGTCTCGCTATTTTTGCCCTTGGAATCACAGACTCACAGTGCCCAGGGTACCATGGACTCAAGTGGTCCCCAGCCTCAGTCTCCCAGGTAGCTGGGATTACAGGTGTGTGACACCACGTCCAGCATTTTTTGGAACTAGGTCTCACTATGTTGCCTTGGGCGGGTCTCGAACCCACGGACTCAAGTGATTCCTAGTCCTGGCCTCGCTCCATAGGCTGTGATTAAAGGCACGCGCTGCCGTGCCCAGCTCCTTTGGGTATTTGATACTGTAGTTCTGTGCATAGGTTACTCTGGTAGACATGAAACACGCGTCATAGAAGTTCCACCTTCTTCTCCCAGTGGTGGTGAACAGCGGGAGCGAGGCATGAGTTGGGGCGCCCGTCCCCAGATTTGCATCTTTCTGCAAAACTTAGCGTTTGGGGAAAGTCTTGCCAGAGCTTGGAACCAAAAAAACCGAAATGATGGACCACCAAGAGATGGACGATGACAGGCTGTTCTTACACTGTGAGGACATCTCCCAGGAACATCACACGCCAGGGGCACACACCCGGGCCTGATTAGTGCCTCTGCGGTCCAGGGCGCTGCCTGTTGCCCGGGAATCTAGCCAGGCTGGGCATCTGGGTCTCGGTGCTGATGACTGAGTGCTTGGAACACTGCTGCCAAGACTGCTGCATGGGAAGGCGAGAACAGCGGCCCAGGGGCATGGAAGGCTGAGGTGTCTGGGACAAGCCGTGGGCAGGGGACCCCTTCTGGCTGGTCCTGGAGTTGGAGACCCTTTTTGGCTCTGCAGTTCTTGTTTAACTGCTGGGTGCTTTTCAGCGACACCCCAGAATGAAAGACCACATGGCAAGCTTTTTGACCCCAAAAGTTCACAAACAGACGAAGTATCCCCTGACATGTGTTCTTGTCGCAGCAACCAAAGTGGTCACTTAATCCCCCCACGCCTGGCTTCTGGGACCTTGTCCAGCCCCCACTTTCTCAGTCCTGATGGCTGTGTCCACCTGGAAAGAGCTGGACTCTGCTGTCACGCCACCTCGGTGGTCCTCTCGGAAAGACTGTTGTCTGAGGAAATCAAGAGTATGTACTTCTGCCGGGCGTAGCAGCACCTGTAATCCAAGCACTGGGAGGCAAGAGGCCAGGGATCGCTTGAGTTCGCAGGTTCGAGACCATCCTGGGCAACATAGCGAGACATGGTGTTGAAAAAAGCAGCTAAGTGCCATGGTGGGCACCTGTAATCCCAGCTACCTGGGAGGCTGAGGCTGGGGATTGCTTGAGTCCGCTGCATTGGGACTTCCCGGAACAACATAACGAAACTTAGTCTCAAAAAAACAAACTAGAGTATATGTATTTCTTTGGGTGTTTTATGTCCAGGGGCAACTGAAATGTGTCTCAGTGACACGTCATCGTGGGCGACGAGGACAGTTGTACTTGTGGGTTTGGTTTGTGGTCCCGTCTGTGAGTCCCACACATGCTGCCAGCAGATGGGTCTCGGGTGTTCTTTGAAATACACATTTTGTCTGTGAACTGTGAGAGAGATGAGAGACTGAGCTTTTGACTCACCCCCTGTTTGTTTTGCAGACTCCCACTGGATAGATTTGCCCTTGCAGCATAACCTAAAGACCTTTCAGAGTCGCACTGGGCTGTGTGTGATGGTGTCAGCACACATGGGGTGTGTTTCCAGGGTATATTTAGGAGAGCCAGGAGAGGAGGATGAGACCTGATAGAAGAATGAACATGAGCTGGGTGCGGTGGCGTGCGCCTGTAGTCCAAACACTGGGAGGCAAGTGGCCTGGGATCACTTGAGTTTGCAGGTTCAAGACTACCCCAGGCAACATAGCGAGACTTGGTTTGGAAAAAGCAGCCGGGTGCGGTGGTGGGCGCCTGTAATTTCAGCCACTTGGGAGGCTGAGGCTGGGGATCACTTGAGACCGCGGGATTGGGATTACCCTGGGGCAACAGAGCGAGACCTAGTCTCTTAAAAAAAAGAATGAACATGAAAATGTCAACAGTGATTCACGCAGAGACAGATGTCTGTGGGGTTTCTCCTGGAAGCCAGCAGACTCCCAGGCTGGGTACCAGATCCTCAAGGAGCCCAACCTCACAGATGCTCCACGACCACCCCCTCTCCACGCTCCCCCTTACCTTCCTGTGTCTCGTCACCGGCAGGCTCTGCGGGTGGCTGCTGCCAAGACAGGCCCTGGAAGTTGGGCAATGAACGCTCTAATTGTTGTTTTCCAGGGTGAGGAGGTCAGGGCTCTGGGTGGAAGGGCCTGCCTCCTCCCGAAAGCCTCAAAACAAACAAACTGCTTCCTCTCTGTCTCAGGGCAGGTGAGTGAGCAAGAGTCTTGACCAACGCCCTTGCGTGGCTCCAGGCTGGGTCCACCTCCTGGGCCCTGCAGGCTTCCTCTGGGCAGAATCTGTCCACCTCCCACCCTTGGGTGGGAAACAACAGCCCCGCCTCCTGCCTTTTCCGGCTGCTTTGGGTCTTTCCCGCGGCTTGTTGGAGGCAGATCCGTGGACCTGGGATACTGGGCACGGGCAGCTCGGCAGCTGCTGGGTGAGCTGCCTGGAGCTGCGAGCTGCTTTGTGGGCACGTGTTCTATGGGCTGGTGCGAGGGTGGGCGTGCCCGCCTTGTTTCTCAGGAGGGTAAAGTCCGGTCCTGCCCTGAAAACCACAGGAGGAAACGGGAAGCACGTGTGGACGGTGAGCAGTGAAGTCTGTCCTCGGTGATGCTTTACTGAGTGTTGCTTCTACTCCGGTTTGGAAGACGGCGGTGCAGCTTGGGGGAATGGCTGTCTGGTCTCCTGCCCATCGTCCCTCTGGAACTGATTTCCAGGGGAGCCCCACGTACCCGCCTGTTATGTCAGCTCCGTTGCTCCTGGTTCTAAGCTTTTGCAGCTTCACATTTCCAATATGGGCGACATGTGTGGCAAAACTGGCACTTTTCGAAAGCATTAGTGAGCAGTCCCTGCGCCTTGCACACGCACGAAGGAGCAGGAAGGAATCCTGGCTTTCAAAAATAGTGGCTATTGTTCCCTGCCAGGTGCCAGCCTGGGGTGGTCCAGGCCTGGGATCTGACTCAGGCCCTTGGCCAGGGAGGGGACGTGTCTCCATAGATGGAGTCCGCCCTCCCCCAGCTATAGGAAGCAGCTGCTGCCCAGGGAGGTGCACAGTGAGCACTTATTGGGGCCCTACTGTATACTCAGCATCCTGCTGGTAAGTCAAGGCCCAGCCCTGAGGCCCAGCCTCCTGCAGACTTCTGGCTCTGAGTCAGTGATTCCAGCAGAAGCAAATGCAGGGCAGGCGGGGCTGGGCTGGCCAGTTATTTCTCCTCGGGTCTGTGTCGAAGATCTCTTTGACTAATCAACTTGCACCAATCAGGCATGCTGGCTCTGGCCTTCCTCTCGTGCCCGTGAGCATTCAGCAATGTCGCCCGGGCAGCTGAACTCGCTTTGTGAGCTGCAAACTTCCGCCCAGCTTCCCCGAGTCATTTGTTAGCAGAGCACTTTATAGCAGAGTTAATCTGCCCTATAAATAAGAATCACAATTGGTTACATGGTAATTAATGTAAATGCTAAGTAAGTGCTCACATTCATCATTCACTTTGGGAAGCTCAGCGCCCAGCGCCAGGCGGGGTGTCCCTGATGCTTGGACCAGAGTGGGGGTGTACGAGGCTCCACCCTGCCTGGAGGGATGGTCTCACCAGTGGGGACCTGGCTTCATAGCAGCACCGGAAGAGACTTTCTGTCTTCACTTAACTAAATACACTTATCTGCCTGCTTCTCTCTCCAAAGCAGGCTACACATTCTTCATTAGCATTTTCACTGATCACCTTTACCATTGATATGCAAAAACCAACCAACTGCTCTCTGCTTTCAGCTCCAAAAACTGCAAAAAAAAAAAAAAAAAAAAATTAAAACACAGTTTAAACTTTCCACTCGTGGGTTCTTACCACCATCCCCAACCTTCTCAACCAAAATACCAAACCAATGTAAGACTATCAGTGCAGTGCAGACTAATTTATTTCTAACAAAGTGATTTCTAATTATCCTCATAATTACAAAAAAAAATGTAAGACTCAAAACACTTCAACATTATCCAAAACCTTTCTCAGTATTGTCCAAAGTCTTTTCCCAGATTGCCCCAAATATCCTCAGTCTCTCAGTCCTGATCATCTCACCAATGTCCAGACAGAGTCCATCCCCAGGCGCTTAAAGACATGTTCCTTAGGCTGCTCCCTTGGCTTCCACGCTGTCTTCTCCTTGTCACCTTCAGGTAGCAAAAACTCGATGGTGTCAAACCAGCAAAGTTCACTTTCTTCTCAGGCCTAACTTTTGCACAGCCTCTCGCAAACACAAGTTAAACTCAGCAAAACAAACTTTAACACAAAGTTTAAATCGGCAAACTCCTTAACTGCATTCAGTACACATGCTGCCAGCCTGGGCCAGCCAAGGGTTACAGGCCCTCGGTGGCCACATGGCCAAGCTCACATAGCTCACATCTTTACAAGATGGCCAATTCCTATCTCCTCTCCATATTAAAATCCCAATCCAATCAAATTAAATCCTAAATCAAATCCTTTTCTTTGTTTGCACACCCTTTATATACCCTAATTTCCCGCCTTCCAGAAAATCTGTTTCACCTTAACTATTTCACTTCTTTCTTCCCCCTACATCTCCCGAAAGAAAAATTCCAGCTAAGGTCATTCCCCCATTTTAACATTACCTGTCCTTAAAATCTGCAATCTTAAACAAGAAACAATGGGGGGGGGGGAAGGCACACCCTATCAGTCTCACCAGTGGGGACCTGGCTTCATAAAAGCACCCGAAGGGCAGGTGGGGTGGGGTGGGAGTTGCACAGGAGCCCGTAGAGAGTGTGTCTTTGGAGAATGTAAAGCGGTGCTGAGCTGTGTGTCTTGGGGGGACATTCTACTTGAACCCCCCCTCCCCCCATTCCTTCTGCATTGTTCTCAGCTCCCTTCTTTACCCCGAGCAGACAAGCAATCAAGGCAGCTCTGGTGGCTACATGTCGTTTGCTCCACCATCTTCCTGGTTTGTACACACAGAGGAGCGGATCTCCCTCTCGCCTACACCTACCTGCAGGGTCTCCTTATGAGTGACAGAAAGTTACAGGGACTGACATCCCAGGCAGGGCAGGGGCAGGGGTGAAGTGAGAGGGGCCCCTCAGAGACTGAGGGACCTTGTATCCCGCACCCCTGCCCACCAAGGCTATACAAAGAGCTGCCTGAAGCTTCCTGGAAGGGGATTCTGTCTTCAGGGTGGTGGGAGGGGTGTTCACATTCCAAGGCAGGGAGAAGACCTGCCTGGAGGTGCTAATGAGGGGACCATGGGGGGATCAAAGGATTTGGGGTGCTTCAAGAAGAGAGGTCCCATTGCAGGGGACCAGCCAGAGGTTTCTGGCCCCAGAAGAGGCTGGTGGGGAGGTGGTGGGCAACCCTGGGTGGGGTGGGGGTCTGGACTGGTCTCCTGTCTGGGGGACCCCACAGAGCTCTGCAGGCCCAGAGGCCTCGTCTGGCCCAATTCTGTAACCGTGACAGATCTTTTTGTTCCACTGTTGAAAGGAAAATGTCTAAAAATGTAAACGCTCGGGGAGTCGTCAGGCGCGGGTGCTGACATTTCCACCAGAGCCTGAAGTTGTTTCCAGATCCTTCCTCAGCTGGGCCGGGCAGGGTGGGGGGGTAGTGGGGGAGGGACTCTGTCTATTGGAGGTCAGAGGTCATATACAGTTGGGCCAAGGAAGGGGGGGTCAGACAGAGGTCATGTGAGTTTTGTCCCTCCTCCCATACAAATGCTGTCACCTATCTCCCCAAGCCCTCGGGCCATGCAAGCTCACTTTGGGGGTGTCAGTGACATCAGTGGAGTGACTGTCTGCTTAAGGTTTGCTGGAATCATTGGCTGACGGACAGTCAAGAAAAGGCTGCCAACCATGCTAACCTGTCCGAGGTTCCCAGCGTCAGCTGCCCTAACAAATGACCATTAAGATGGCGGTTTAAAATGAGCTGATTTTCTCACAGCCCCAGAAGCCTGAAGACTATGGTCTGGCAGAACTGTGCCCCCTCCTTGGGGCCCCTGCCCTGCCCCCCACATCACAGAAAAGTCCACCTTCTTGGTCCTCACAGGCCTTCCTCCAGGGCCTGTGTCTCTTCTTCTGTCTCTCACAAGGACACTTGTTATTTGAGGTTGGCCCCAGGTTATCCATGATGGCCTCATCCCTAGGCCCTTCCTCACAACCCAGAGACCTTGCTGCAGGTTGAGGGGTTCTAGCCTGTGCAGAGGCTGTGGGAGGTGCTGCACAAGTCCAGCGCCGTCCAGCTGTGTCCCGTGACCAGGCTGGAACCCGGCGGCACCCTCAGGCCTCTGCACGAGGTGTCCGCTTTGGGCACAGTGACGGATCCAGGTGTGGAGAGCTGTGTTCTCATTACTTCATTTCTGGCCTGCTCTGATAAGCTACTGACTGTTTGCCTAATGGGTACGGAGGGGAGAGCAAAGTGACCTTGGCTGCTGTCTCCAGAGCAATCTGTGAGATACCTCCTTCAGGCTACACTTTGGCCAAACTTGAGCAGTTAGACTGTACTTGCTTTAGCTGGTCTTCTGGTGAAGATATGCTTGTAACCATGTGACCCTGAATCAAAACTTTGTTATGGCTTTGCTTCATGTTTTCTATAAAAATCTGGTTCCAAGTAGACTCGAGGCCACAGTCCAGAGAGAGCTGTGGGCCCTTCTGCCCGAGGCTTTTGGCTCGAATTTCAATCCCTCACCCTCCAGAGCCAGCTGTTCTATCTTGTCGAGGCTGGCTCGTGACATTCAGGCACATTTGGGTGTCTTTGGGGCTTTATTGTGGAGCCCCACCAAGATGATGGGGGAGTCCAAAGGGACCAGGGAAAGGCGTCTGTTTCCCACTGTGGGTTTTCCTCACAGAGCCGGAGGAGAAAGCAGCTCGTTCTCACTTGGGGCCCGTGCGGACGACTCCCAGCTTCCCTCTCTAAGATGCTTCGCTCTATCCTCTTTCCTGGAAGGAGGTGGCCCCATGCCCACCATCCCCATGTCCACCTGTTGGAGTCCTGACCCCTGCTGCCTGAGAATGGGACTTTTTTTTGAGATGGGGCCTTTCACGAGGTTGTTAAATGAAAATGAGGTCTTGGGGGTGGGGAACCCTGCTCCAGTATGGCTGGATGAGGAAACAGACACACAGAGGAGAGACTTTGTGGAGACGACCCTCTTGAACCTGAGGGAGACGCCGCCAGAGAAACCATCTCTACTGATGCCTCCATCTTGGCCTTCTGGCCTCCAGACTGAGAGACAATGCGTCTCTGCTGAGTCAGTCGCCTGTTCTGTGGTGCTTTGTTTTGGCATCCTGAGCTGACCAAAATGCCCCTGACACCTGGTGACCCCATACGGTTGCCTGGTGCCCAGGTAGCCTGTGGACAGAGGTTTCCATAGAGTCCACAGTGGGTGTGAGGAAAATACCTCTGAACAGGAAAGCCAGCTCTCTGAAGGTTGCCTGTGCTACAAGACCGGTTCTGTCTAGTTAATCTTGAGCGAATCAAAGTCACCTGTTGACTTCAGGAAGCTCTTCTCACTCAGTGATGCTCTGGAGGCTTCTGGGTGGAGTCGTGAGACTGGAAGTGGTCATCGGACCCTTCTCCCTGTTCCTAAACTCCCTGTCCTCTGCCTGGCTCTTTAGGAGGGGAGTCTTGTCTCTGGGTGTCCTTTCCCTCAAGCAACTGAACATGAATGGGAGCATAATGGGGACATGAATTCTGGCACCCATTGGTGACAAATGCTGCCATTTACTTCTGGTGCCATATTTGGATTGAATTTCGAAGTGGGATACTTTACACCCTTACCCTGTACACCGCTTCCTGAAATTCCGGTATTTCGGACTAAAATACCTTTGGTGTCTCAGGATCCAGTGACAGCCCCCTCTCTCCCAATATCTACTCAGATCTCAGCAATCCTTGTAGGTGACCTCCAACTGCCTGTGATATAAAAGAGCTCCGTGGAGCAGCTAGGGTGCATGGTGGGTGCTGTTTTGTCCCACTTAACAGAGGACATGTGTGCCTCAGAGGGATGAAGTCACTGCTTCAGGGTTGTACGCCAGTGGTCAGTGGAGCTGGAACCCCTCCCACCAGAGCTTCTGCCTCCAGAGCCCCTGTGAAGTGTGGGCCTCTCTCGGCACTCTTGGGAGAGAGACTCCCATGAGAAGGCCGTTGGTAATCAAACAAAATGGCAGCCTGCCTCCTTCATGTTGATGCTGTGCTGCTGACTGAGTGACTGTGGCAGAGGAAACTGAAGAGTCTGTGGCCAAGAATGGACCGGTGTCCCTTCTTGTGTAGAAAATGTCTGCTAGATGGACCTGGTGGCACTCACTTCCTTCTCGATGTTTCCACCACCAGGCATAGTGCTTGTTGATGCCATAACATCAATGGCGTCTATTCGCAGAAAATAACCACATGCTTTATTACTATTACTATCAGTATTGAATGGAAGCATCACATGTACTACTTCCCACCACAGTTTTTTCTTTGTAATATTTTTCCCACAGTTTCCTTTGTGAGGTTTTATTTTATTTCAGTAGTTAAAAATAAAACGACTCCCGAGTGTCAAGAAATGAAAAACATTTATTTTCTTCCCATGAGTCATGACTGACAATAATGTCACTTAAATGTTAGATTGTAAAGCCATTTAACACCCATAAATTACAGGGTTTATTTTGTGAACTGGAATGGTGAGGTTTTTCAGATCCTGCCTTAATGTATTGGGCTTATTAACATGATCATGATGTGTATAAAACAATACATTTTCTAACTACAAAAAGTAAAGTATTTTTTGTTTTTATCTGTTGCCCAAACAGATGTTGTTTTTTAAATAACACATTAAAAATTTAATCTGTAAAAGATGTTTCCTGAAAGGCTGTGCTAATTCATGCTGGATACGGCAAAGGCGAGACCGCTGAATTTCATATGATTTACTCTAAGAAAGTAAACCATATTAATCAAATAGGTTAAAAAAGTTGGTACTCTTTTTATGCTTTGTAGGCATCCATAGAATAATATGGACTAATAACTGTCATTCACTGAATGTCCGTAGTATTCAAGACTGCCAGTAGATACTACATGTGTGAGTTTTTCATTGTGTTTGAGGAAGTCTCATAGCAGAATCAGGAGAACTTTGGTTCATCCATTGATACTCATGCTTATAACTAGGCATGATTAATCCCTCCTTTTCTCAATCCCCCTTCAAAGAATATATGTACACAGGCTGGGTGTAAATGTGTTTTTTCATGGTAGGAACTGAAAATGCTATACAGGATGGCTGAATTCCTCTTATTTTCGAAAGGCTAGAATGTAAAAATGCTTGTTCTTCCGTTGTTTTCAGAGGTCAGTTTTGTTTTGAATTAGTAAGGGGCATAATGTCAGCTTAGCAATTAGTCATACTAGGGGATTTTGACAATTTTAGAGCAGAGTCTGAATTCGATTCATTCAGGCTAAAACAAGTGAGTGTATATTTGAGTTTTTATGTGAAAATGCTGCCAGCAAGATTTTCCCCCTAAAGTAACTTTATTGGGGGTAATTGATAGAAATTAAGTGATGCATACTTAAAATGTGAAATTTGATGTTTTCACATTTGTATATATCTGCGAAACTATCACAGCATTCAAGATAATGCACACAGCCATCATCCCCAAGGGTCTTTGCACCTTTTTTTTTTTTTTAATTACTGTCAAGGGTATGCTGTCTCTTGTCTTTGTAAGCCATCCCGTCCTTCTTGTTTCTCTTCTAGGCAATCACAGATCTTTTTGTTATCATAAATTAGTTTTTCTAAAAATGCAATCATAACGTTTTTGGTCTAGCATCTTTCATTCAGCATACTTAGTTTGAGATTCATTCATATTGTATGCCTTAATACATTTCTTGTTTCATGAGAACAGTTTTGATTATATGGACATACTGTCATTTATCAATCAGTTCACTTGGACATTTGGATTGTTTTGGGCTATTACAGGTAGCGTACCATGAATATTTGTGTAAAAGTCTTGGTTGGATGCGTGTCTTAATTTTTCTTGAGTAAGTATCTGGCAGTAGAATGATTGGGTTATGTAATTGGTGAGTTTTCTTTTTGAGAAACTGACAGACCATTTTCCAAGGTGGTTGTATCACCTTTCATTCCCACCAACAGCCCATCAGATATATCAGAGTTTCTTCACTTCACATTCATGCCAGCACTTGTTATGAACAGTCTTTAATTCTAGCCATTTTGTAAATGTATGCAAGTAGCTCATTGACTTTTACATTTTGCTGATTACTAATGTTATTGAGCTTCCTTTCATGTATATCTTTTTTGATAAGGTGTTTGTTCACATCTGTCTTTTTTTTTTAACTGCATTTGAAAGTTCTTTATGTATCTGAACACAAATCCTTTATCAGATATGTGATTAAAAGCCTTAAACCATAGGTAAAATTTGCTTCTCAATATTTCTTTTTTTTGAGGTAACTTTTTAAAATATGATAATGTATATATAATTTATTCTTAAAAACATTGCCTTGAGTGTTTAGTTCAATAGCATTAAGTACATTCCAAAATTTTTTTAAAAATACTGCTGTCCAAAGTTTTAACAAAGCTCAGCACATAAACTCTTGGAGGGCAGGGAACTGAAATTTCAGTTGAATTTCTACAACTGCACACCAGTTTGGTATAGACTTGGCATAGTGCAGGTTCCCCAATACAGTTTTTTGAATGGGGAGAATTTTTTTTTTTTTTTTTTAGATTTGTAATTGTTTCACCATTAGTTAGGATTTAACTTTGACAAAGGAAAAAAAAAAGGGATTTGTAAAGGATGGAAGCTTGAGTTCTTTCTTACACAAATAATCTGAATGTCAACAGCCCAGGTTTCATTGATGATGCTACCATTGGGGGCCCAGACTCCTTCTATCTTGTTGCTCTTTGATGATCTTTCTTGTTTCAGACAGTTGCTCCTGCTAACTTGTCTTGCTCTGATCAGCAGGAAGGGGAGAGGTAAGGGATGGAATCCTCTTCATTGAAGTGTGTGACTTTCAGGTTGTTCTCCCTTTTCCCCAGTGGTGTAGCAACACCTCCCCATGGGGGTGGGGGTGGGGGTTTGACTGGTGAGGCATCAGCCCAATCCTATGAAAGGGATTGAGGGAAGTGGACAGCATTTTCTGCCAGTGCCTGTTCATGCTTTGTGTACTCTTAGAGTGACTAGTTCCATGGGAGCTGAGGATACGTATTGCTGATATTAATTATACTCATTCAGAATGAGGGAGGTTGTGAGATACAATATAAGGCTCAGAGTTGATGTTACTAGGTGGTCTGATCTTTCCCTAGTGCTTAAAAAACACATCTTGGTGAACTCACATGTGCTTTGTTGTCAAACCTAACACTGAGTCAGAAGGCAGGTTCAGAGACCTTGCCTTGTTTTCAGTAGCTCGTGTCATCCTGTAGGAAATGGGTTGACTGAGCTGGGGAGCAGGGTGGGGCTGTGACAGACGGGACTCAGGGCAAGCTAATCTGGTGGTTCCTCAGTGATCGTGGCATGAAATCCAAGACATGAATATGCAAGACCTCACCTTCTTGTTTCACCTCCACGCCTGTGTTTACCTTTGTCACAGTTCCTTGATTCCTCCTTATTACCATGTGTCACCACACCTTCTTGTGACTCTTTTTACCACTTGTGTTACCTTCTTAAAGTGGAAATTTGGATGGGAAGAAAAGGCAAGAAAAGTCCCCTCCATTGGAGAAACAAGCCTCCATAAGTGTATCTGCCACTTATGGGTGCTCTGGTCCTCCGGTGTATGTGAGCGACCCTCTGCATCCTCAGAGCACCCCACGAAGGACCTATGGTTTGTGTTTAAGAATGAGGACCGAGGTGGATGTTGCATGTCCCCCAGAAAGCATGTAACAGAGAGCCGGCAGGGCTGGCTGACATCTGTGATCTTTCCCTACCACATCTTGTTCTTTCCTTTGAGAGGAAGATCTGCTCTTGGTTGGAAGATGAGGATCAGTGATTGCAGCGAGATCAAGGCTATGGGCTTTCTTGGGCTTAAGTCAGACGCGGTTCCGCCTGTGGGCAGGTGGGTGACAGTTTTGGCTGTGAGGGCACCGCTTGCTGGCTCTTTGCTTATCCTGGGAAACTGGGAAAGGGGGCGAGGGCCACTTTGGAAGGATAGCTGCAGTGACTTCCTTCCTGACTCCTGGGTGCCTGGCTTCTTTGGCGGGTCCTTTTTAGCAGCACTGCTGCTCTGGGCATTGGTCTGGGATAGCAGATGATGCTCAAGACTGCATTTCCCTCTTGCTGAGGCTCTTCCTTGAGTCCACTAGGTGGAGCACATGGTTTGACTATATTTTGTCATGAGCCGTAGGAAGAGCTGTGGTCTTCTTGGCAGAACCCCCTCAGCTGGTCAGGCGTTTTGACCCATAATGTGTCTTTATAAATACAAACTCAGCTTGCTTTCTTCCTTTTCTTAATTTTTTTTAAGAGACCAGGTCTCCCTATGTTGCCTGGGGAACCACAGACTCTCATTGCCCAGGGTACCCCGTGCTCAAGTGATCCCCAGCCTCAGCCTCCCAGGTAGCTGTGATTACAGGTGCGTGCCACCATGACCAGCTATTTTTTTGAGACTAGGTCTCACTATGTTGCCCAGGAACCACAGACTCTCATTGCCTGGGGTACCCTGGACTCAAGCGATCCCCAGCCTCAGCCTCCCAGGTAGCTGGGATTACAGGCGTGCGCTACCACACCCAGCTATTTTTTGAGACTAGGTCTCCCTGTGTTGCCCCGGGTGAGTCTCGAGCCCACGAACTCAAGTGATTTCCAGTTTCAGCCTCACTTCCTAGGCTGAGATTAAAGGCATACGCCACCACGCCCGGTTACCTTTCTTTTCTTGCTTGCTTTCCTTACAAAGTCCATGCGGGTGAAAAAGGTGTGAGGGTCTCCTGGTAGAGCAGAGAGCATTCTCACTGGGAAGTCTGGGCAGCAGGGACTAGATCGGACCCTGGGACTTTGGTTGTGTCACTTTCAAGGGTCTTGGAGTCTTGGCGTCCTCACTCATCACACTCTTGTCCTAGGTGAGGTGTGAGAGGACCTTACACAGGGATCCGGGCCTTCTGCACCATCCCTGAAGGCCATCTCTTAGTCCAGACCTGCCCAGCGCCCTTTCTGACAAACTGAACTGGTACCCGCAGAATCACCCAAGTAAACTGGCGTCTCCACCAGGGACATGCAGGGACCTTTGCTGTCAGAAGTCCTGCTGCTGCTGACGTTCCTGCTGGTGCACATGCCCCGGGCAAGAGTTTCATTTCCTCCAAGATAACTGACCTCACGGAAACCCTGATGACCCAGGGTGTTTACATCTTGGTCCTGGTTGTGCCTTCCAGACGGGCCAGATCCTGTAGTCTTCCATGTTTTGATTCTGTTTTTGCACCAACGTAGAATGTTTCCCTTCACGTTCTCTCCTGTGTCCGGCTGAATTAAATGACCTGTACGAAGTGAAGGGCATCAATGAAATGTCTCTGTCGGTCCTCACCCAGGGCACAGCGGAGTGGCGAGTTGTCCTTTAAACCTGTAAACTGTTCTCACATATGTGAAAACAGTCGATGTGCTAATGTTTCAACTCTCACAGCAGGGCACTGTTCTTCAACAGTTGCTGACACATCTGTTGGTAAAAGGCAGTGATCATCTTCGACTAGGGGACGCTCTTGTTAGGGTGTTTAATGAGATGAATTAAAACTTTGATTTCAGAACAGCTTCCAACTTCCTATGGAAATATGTCATTTGCCCATTCAGAATGTCTGCTCATTTTTAAGAAAGTACGCATCTACTGAATAAAATACATTCACATAAGTTGACATGCTTGTTAGTTTGCAGGTATAAAAGAACTTGCGCTATTTGGAAGCAGATGCTTGTACATTATACAGGCTTAGTATTCCCCATGCATGGACAGCAAAACACTAAAACCCACTTCCACTGAAGCATATAAACTAGTGCATCTACAGCCCTCCCCCTTGAATGGATGGGGAACACCGGACTTCTGTCTCATCTTTCCCAAATAGAGGCGTTTCAGAGGTTTGCTTTGAATAGATGTTGCCAACATGTGGGTCTGCTGAATGCCGCCGGCCACTGTACCAAGCCACAGGAAACTAATCAAGCAGATACTGAACCCAAAGAATGTGAAGACCTCCTTGTGATACCTCAGGTCAAAACTGTGTGTATCAGGGGAGATCTGGAAAGCCTATAGGTCAGAGATACAGAATTCTTTCCAGACTTTGATGAGAAGCGCCTAGATAAGTGAAATGCTTTGCCGATAGGATTGGAACTGAGAGTAAGGGTTGAAAATAGGATTCCATGGTCTGATTTTCTGATGTTGATGACAGATACCAGGTCAGCAGACTCATCTCCCCTAAAGCTAAAATTTCCCATGACGTGTCTACCCCTGACCCCTCGACCCCTTGTAACTGATGCAGTATACGATATCCCCATCCATAAAATAGGCAGGTTTCACTAATATTATGGAGTTCTGCCTCCAGCAGTCTGTTCCCACCACTCGCTGCATTTTCAGCAGTGTGTTGTGCGTCCCTGTTTCTATATGGTTACCTCCTGATGCAACAGAGTCAGTTCTGTATTAGTATTTACTCGACATTGTAGCCTCATTGGCTCTGAGTTTGCAGAAGAAATATGCACACCCGCTGGCCCATTGCATGGGAACTGAAAACTGAGGTGCTCCCACGTCACTCAGCCTCAGCGTGCCTGATTCTCTGGGCCCCTGCCAGCGACCTATGCTGGCAACACGGATGGGTTCAAAGAAGGAAGCACATCATTTGTTTTCCCCAGGAAGCACAGGGTCCTTAAGATGTCTCTTTGGATACATAATCGGTGTCATTAGCTGCTTGTGATGAGACCAGGAACCATGCCTTCCAGAAGTGGCCTTGATTTGTTCACGCGTGGAAGTGGTGGAAATTCCAGGCTCTTCTTCCCATCAGAAGTGTGCCTGGAGAGTCCTGAGCAGGTGGCTGTGACGTCAACTGAGCAGCCTTCAACTCCCTGTGGCTGTCATCAGAGCAGTGGGACTAATTCTTCACCTTGCTCGGAAGTGAGGGACTTAGTCCAAATAGAAGATGGAGCATTCTTTCAAGTGGAGTCTTCCCATCGACTGCATCAGCCGCCTGGCTCTTGCAGACGTGTTGGTAGGGCCCTGGGTGAGCAAAACGCTCACCTGGCCACCTGCTGGCCACCTTCCCAAATGTTCTGTGGATGGTTCTGGGCTGAGCCTCCCTTGGGAGGTGATGGAGGGATCAATCTTTAGCCTGAGTTTTTCCAAATACAAGCCTAGATCTTTTTTTTTTTTTTTTTTTTTTTTTTTTTGAGACCAGGCCTCGCTATTTTTGCCCATGGAACCATAGACTCTTGTTGTCCAGGGTACCATAGACTCATGATATCCCCAGCCTCAGCTTCCCAGGTAGCTGGGATTACAGGTGTGCACCACCACGCCCAGCTATTTTTTTGGGACTAGGTCTCGCTACGTGGCCCTGGCAGGACTTGAACCAAGATCCCTGGCCCAGGCCGCGGCTTCCTAGGCTGCTGCTGACAGGTATGTGCCACTATGCCCGGCCTCAAGGCTAGATCTTAAGGAACTGCTATCACTGAAGAAACCCTGGGAGTTCTTGTTTCCCTTCAGGATCAAGAGATGGTTTATGATGCCTGATTTCTCTTGGTCTACTCACCATCACTGTTAATGGGATTTCTGACTTACTGGAAAGAGCGTGCGTTTAGGAGCTCTGGAGACTGGTTTCTATCCCATATACCAACTGAGTGACTTTGACCAAGTTAGATCACCTACCCCTTCCTCACCTCCCAGCCTTCATCTTATGATCTATGGTGAGCGAGTAACTCACAGACCCATGTCTCATGTCCTAGATTATGATGTGATGACTCTTACGGTCTGTTAGATCCCACTGTCTCATGTCCTAGATTATATTCCAAGTGATGGCTCTTACCGTCTGTAAGATCCTGCTGGCATCTCCCTTTGGCAGTGTTACAAGCTTGGATTCTGTTTTGGAAAATTATTTTATACCATGGAAGCACTACAATATTATTTTTGTAGTTACAGTTATCAGTACTCTCCCTTTTAATGACATTAATCATGAAATGTGAGATTATAAACTCGAGATATTTTATATGGATGGGGGGGCTCAAAGTCTTTACAATACGCACTGAACCTTGGGCTAAAGAATAGTTCTTTCCTCAGTAGCGAGCATAGGCATTTTTCATGACCCAGGAATCAATAATAGAGCCAAGAGATTAGCCATTCATTTAAAAACCAAGTTGCCTGTCTGAAGGGTCGGTGGAGTGGGAGTGTTGCCAGCTCTTAGAGGTCCTTGGATTTTGCATTGTACTGAGAACTGAGATGATGCTCCAGGTTATTTTTAAAGTCGAGCACAGGGTCAGTGATGTGCTTAGTTGTGCCCCCAGCTAGCCAGTCTTTGCTGTTTTGTGAGGAGGCGTCATCAGTCCATCTTCCTCGGCGATGTCCCTGTCACTTGAGAGGTATTCCTGGAAAAACAAAAATTGAAAAACAACAAAAAAACCCCGCATGGCCTGTCCCCTTGACTCTAGAATTTTCTCAGCTCCAACACAGCATCTTCCTTTTTGATGATGTGAGCTGGAGCTAAATGCAGGGTTGGGGGTGGGGCTGGGAATGGGGATCCCACATCTTCCTATTTGGAAGCCGCAGGAACCAACTGGGATTGCCTTCATCCATGCATCAGCCTTGTCTGAAGCATTTGGAGGAAAGACGTCCTGTTTGCTGAAGTGTGTTGGTTCTCAGCTTTGCTGTACTTAACCCCGTGTGTCCAAATGCAACCTTTTCTTTTCACGTACCGGTGTGGGGTGATTTCCTAGGATTGATGTCCTTCCCAATGACACTCGATTTTCTCCAAGTATTTTCTTTTGGTCTTTTGCTTCACAGCTTCATTGAGGTATAATTTACATACTTGAAAAATCACTGACAAGTTTATGTGTACAATTTAGTAAATTTGTTGATGTCCTCAGTCATCACTGTGACCTAATTTTAGACCATTTCTATCACCTCCTCCCCCCACAATGAACTCACACCCCGTTTGTGGTCTCTCTCAGTTCCAACACCCCTTTCCCTCCACCCCTTCCCCACCCATCCCTGATCTGGGTAACCACTGATCTGCTTTCTATCCCAGTAGGTTTTCCTTTTCTGAACATTTATAAAAACGGGAGCATTCCCTCTGTAACCTTTATATCTGGCTCCTTTCATCTCCCTTAGTGCTTTTTAAATTCCTTTTAGAGACAGATGATCAACTTATAACATTGTACGAGCTCTAGGTGTATAGGAGCTTAGTATTTTTGAGGTTCGTTCCTGTAGCACATTTCAGTATTTTATTCCTTTTGATTGCCAATAGTATTATGTTCCATGGTTTCGCTGAAACACATTTTGTCTTTTCACTAGTTGATGGATATTTGAATTAGCTGCTGTGAGTGATGTTACCCTCAACATTGCTCTTTGTGGATGTGCATTTCATTTGTCTGGGGTGGATACCTAGGAGTGGAATCACTAGGTTCTAGGACAGCATTTGTTTGATATTTTCAGGCCCTGTTAAAGTGTTTCCTAAAGGGTTTCAGGCTTCTATCTCCTCCACATTTTTGCCAGCACTCAGTATGGCCTGTCTTTTTAAATGTAGCCATCCTAAATTAAAAAAAAAATCTTGCCATCCTGATAGTCACATCGTGGGATGTCGCTGTAATTTCAGTTTGCTTTTCCCTCCTGTCCCAGCGCTTGAGCATCTTCTTGTGCATTTATCCATCATTCTCATCGCTTCCTTGGTGGTCCTGGTCTTTAGAAACGGTTTCTTGTCTTTAATCCCTGCCTAGAATGGGAGGCTGAGACAGGAAATTGCTTTGAGTTTTTGGGTTCGAGACCCGCCTGGGTCAACATAGCGAGACCTAGTCTCAAAAAATATGTGGGCATGGTGGTGCGTGCCTGTAATCCCAGCTACCTGGGAGGCTGAGGCTGGGGATCGCTTGAGTCCAGGGTACCCTGGGCAACGAGAGTCTGTGGTTCCTCGGGCAACATAGAAAGACCTAGTCTCAAAATAATAATAATTAAAAAAAATCGGTTTCAAACCTACTGTATAACTGCCGGGGCCCAGCCAGGAACAGAGCATGCCAGTTATTTCAACAGCGAGAATGAAATATAAAGAACTGTTATCCAATAGAAAGCTGTCAACAAGGTCACCGGAGAGGCAGAAAGAGAACACCAACGTGTCATAGAGGTCGTGGGCACCAAGGATGGGTGTGTGCAGAGAGGAACGCCAGCCCTGAGCAGCGGATGCTGGTGGTGTTTCCGGGTGGGAGGCAGGTGTGATAAGGATTGTTCTGTAAATGCTGGAGAAACTGCAAACCCGCCCAGGAAGAAAATGCTGCTCCCAGGGTGAAGAAACTTGGTGGGGTGATGCTAGGCACTGAACCAGCCTGCTTGATGCGCCCTCTGCTACCCCCTGGTGGTGAGCTTGGGGGGTGAAGGGCTGAGGCTGGAGGCCATTGCTTACCCGCACCCACGGCTCCCCCACTCTTTGACACACTTGAGCCATCCAAGAGAGGCCACTTGGAACGTCAGAGCCTTCAGACGCCTGAAGGCCATCTCGCCCGTTCCTCCAAGCAAAGGTTACAAAGTCCCAGTCCCTGTCTGGGGGAGCCTCCTTCACACTTCCTGGCCCTGCCAGTTAGTCCTCGGATTCAGGCCCAACCCTGCTCCAATGGGTGCTGTCCCGAGCCTGCATGGCTGAGTTCTGACAACGACACTTGGCATCATCATCCGGGAGGAAGGGGAAGAAGAGCAAGAACCCCCAGTCCATGTGCACCCCGGAGGCTCCGTGCTCATGTCCCCCAGGTAGCCGCTGGTCAGCTGATTGACTTCCTCGCCTGGAGCTCAGTTCTCAGCGGTCAGCCTTTCTCTGGCCTGGCTCTGGTTTCCCATGAACTTGTGCTGTTGGAAGTATCCTGAGGACACCCCCCCATCCCCGGCCCCGGGCTCCAACCGAGGCCCCCCCGACCTTTGGGAGGTAGTAGGCCACGATCCTCTTACCCCAGCCAGTCCAGGAGCTTCCTCTTTTGCCTCTTGGTTCAGCGAGGAGCCTTGGTTCGAGGAGTCTGAAATACCTGGGGGTTCCTTGCAGGGTGCCGGGCTCCCTGAAGGGTCAGCGTCCTTCCCTGGGAAACCCTGCCCTCCACCGGCAGAGACGGGTGTGTTCTTTGCCCTGCCAGGAGCGTGGCCTCTTCCATGCCCTGTTCCTGGACCAGGGTCTTCTGCCATGGGGGGAAGAAACAGCTGAATTAAAACAGGCAGCATCTCCTCGCAAGATGGACCCCTGTCCTTCCAGAACATTATCGTTGGTCAGGAGTCTTCTGGGGGCCATTCTGTTCTTCTGTGCCAGTTGCTTGGAGGGGATGGGGCCCTTGGTGAGGCTGGTCACCTCCAAGTACTGCGAGGCTCTCCTTAGTGACTGCATCTGCTGTGTGTTTCAGGCTTGGGCCATGAGTCACTGAGGCCACAAGAGCAGTTTAGGGCCTGAGAAAACTCCTTCCCCCCTCCCCCTCCCTTCTTTCCCTCCCCCCTCTTTTCCCTCCCCCCTCCCCCTTTCTACCCTCCCCCATTCTCCGTTCTTCTCTGTTTTCCTTCATTCCTTCTGTTGAACTAGAATAGAGGCTGGTATGGAAAATCACGGAGTATGGTGTGCTTTGTAAGAGTTTTTTTTGGGAAATGTTCTTAGATGGAGTCTCATGGAACATTCATTTCTTAATTTAATCCGTGGTGACTACTTTTTTATTTTTTAATTTTTTGGTTTTATATACATACATATTTTTACACGGTTGTCTACCTCAAGGTTCTCCCACCACTTTACCACCCATGAACCATCTTACTCTCTCGTGCCCATCCCTCCCCTGATTTTACCCTCCCCCCTTCCTCCTCCCTTGTAATTAGTTCTGTTGACAGTTCTGCATTTTTCTTGTCCATTTGTTTGTTTTCCCTCTATCCCTCCTATAAGTGAGACCATCCCGTATTTCTCTTTTGCTTTCTGACATTTCTGCCAACATGATTCCTTCTAGCTCCACCCATGTTGCTGCGAATGACGTATGTTTGTCTTTTTGATTGGTGAATAATACTCCACTGCATGGTGACAGTACTTTGGAAGCTACTGGGCTAAGGAGACATTCAGGCTGGAGGGTCCACCCTTTGTCAACCCCACTAGGAAAATGCCAGTGTGGGCTGCAGTCCTCAGTGGGCCTGGCGGAGGGAGGGGTTTCTCATGGGAATCTTCTTTGCTTTTAACAAAATCTTAGGATCGTGGCCACCTGTGAAACTGGGTGGTGTCTCAAGATGGCGCGAGAGCAACCAGCATCACGTCTTGCTCTGCGCCTGCGCATGGCAGGAGTCGGGGCCCTGATGTGGCCGCTCTACTTCTGTTTTTTGCTTTTTTCTTACTTTTTTTCCTGAGACTAGGTCTCACTATGTTGCCCAGGGTAGTCCTGATCCTGCTGACTCCAGCGATCCCCAGCCTCAGCCTCCCAGGTAGCTGGGATTACAGGTGCCCACCACGGTGCCCGGCTGCTTTTTGGAGACCAGATCTCGCTATGTTGTGCGGGGTAGTCTCGAACCCGTGAAGTCAAGCCATCCCAGACCTCTTGCCTCCCAGTGCTTGGATTACAGGCGCATGCCTGGCTCTATGTTTTTTACTTTAAATTTTACTTCGAAATTTACATATAAAACACAGACCTCTGACATTGTTCAGGTGACAAGAATGACCGAAATCGGGTCAATTCTGTAATTTGAATAAATTTTCAGAACTTCTGCTAATAACCTCTCCCACCTCTTCCTCTGACTTTTTCTCCATATGGTATTTTTCCTCTTTGGGTCTTGAGAGCCTTGTGGCTAAAGCAGAGATGACAGATTTGCAGATGGGAAGACATCTGCAAAATAAATTTCTTCCAGGGATGGGGATCGATGGCTCAGTTCTCATGCCCAGACCTTGCCTGACAGAATGAATGAGCCAAAGTTATTGGCCAGACAAAAGGTTTCTCTTTAAGTGCTCTGTGAATTGAAAGCAGAAGCTTTTTTTTTTTTTTTTGAGACTAGGTTTTGCTATTTTTGCCGGTGGAACCGCAGGCTCTCATTGCCCGGGGTACCACAGACTCAAGCAATCCCCAGCCTCAGCTTCCCAGGTAGCTGGGATTACAGGCGCGCGCCACAACACCCAACTATTTTTTTTTTTGGAACTAGGTCTCGCTACGGGCCCCAGGCGGGACTCGAACCGCGATCCCTAAGCCCCGGCTGCTTCATAGGCTGAAGCTTACAGGCATGAGCCACCGTGCCCGGCTGAAAGCAGAAACTTTAAGTGGCCCTGGTGGGAGAAATCATCTTACCACCCCCTCGTGCACTCTCGTCCCTCTCTGCAGTGCCAGGGATCCAGGGGTCTCTGTTGGGATTAGTGTTGTGTTCGGGGGAGAGACCTATGTGGAGAATCAAGCACCTTCAAGAGAAACTCAGCTGCTAGAGATGCATCCTTGACATGTTCTGTTGGGTTTTAAAAATTTGTTCAAAATACTCCTGTACTTCTTAGCTTATCCATTGAAAGTATCCGGTTCAGTGACTTCAGTACTTTCACAGAACTAGGTTCCATCACCCTGGTACATTAGTAATTCCTGAAGAAACCCTGGGTCACTTATCTGTTACCCTCCCCCATTCCATCTTGTCCAGAGCCCTAGCCCTAGCCAAACACTGATGTTTCTGTTTCTGTAGATACACCTATTCTGGGTGTCCATACCAACAGAATCCTACACTGTATGGTCCTTTGTGACTAACTTCTTGCACTTAGCCTTGTATTTTCAAGGTTCATCCATATTGTGGTGTAAATCAATGCTGCATCCCTTTTTAGAGTTGCGTAGTATTTCATTGTGTGATATGCCACATTTTGTGGGTCCGTTCATCACATGGTGTATAGTGGGGTTGTTTTGGCTACTATGTGCAACAGCATTAAGAACATTCATGAGCAAGTTTTTGTGTGGACATGCATTTTCAGCTCTTTTGAGTATATCAGTAGGAGCAGAGATCCTGGATCTTGTGGTCACTCTATGTTTTGGCATTGGAGGAATTGCCACACCATTTTCCAAAGCAGCTGCCTTGTCTGACATTTCTACCAACAGTGGATGGGTGATCCAGACTCCCTGCACCCTTGCTCATACATGTTTTTCTGTGCATTTGATGTCAGCTATCCTGCTGGGTATCTAGCTATCACGGGTGGTATCATGTGCGCTTTCCCAATGAGGTTTCATCTGTTTGTTGGCTATTTGCATTTCTTCTTTGGGTCCTGCCTGATTTGAGCTGGCAGGGAGGGAGGGCTGAGCCCTGTCCTGCTCTTATCTGAGGAGTGATTTCTCTAATAGTTTCCCACTTCTCTGACCCAGATAAGGGAAAATGTGGTCCAAGGAACATTTTTTAAAAAACACTTGGAATTAAGCCATCACCCAGCCATAGGCTGTCTATCAGAGGGCCTTTTTGGAGGGTTCTGAATTCAGTGTCTTTACAAAGTGAAATGAAAACCTAGAAAAAAGACAGCAGGAGACAGATTCTGTGCGCCCTGCGGTGAGGGGCATTTCATGTCTCCTTCCTACTGGCACATCCCAGGATTCACGAGGACGTATTTCATTCTGTGTCTTTTCACTCAGCCTGTTGCAAGCCATAGGAGTATTTTGAGAAATTGTGATTTCCCTTCTGTATTTTGGAGAGGTAACCACTGTTCTGTTTTCATTACCACCCCACCCTAATTCACCTAATTGAAAATTCAGCTCTACTGCAATAGCTTAAAAAAAATGACATACTCCAATTTGATGTCTGTTTTTCTTTTACCTGGGAGGGAATTTTTGTGTACTTCAAAACAGTTCTATTGACCCAGGAACAGGAAGGGATTTCAGAGTGGGATGCTAGCTACTAGAATGTTAGTGTTGCTGAGGAGTATGAACTCTGCCTTCAGCTCTCTCCTTCTCAGATGAGAGACCTTTGTCCAGGCTGTGACCACACACGGGAAGCACAGAAACGGTTACTGTAAATATCACTGAATCTTCTGGACCTGAATGTACGTCAAAATTCGAATTTTTCACCTCTGCATGAGCTTTGCAGGGTCTGCCTGTCATAAGATTTCTTGGGGGAGGCTGGTGGAGGCCAGGGAATGTCATGGGAGTCCTGACACTATGAGCGACCGTGTGCTGGTCCTTGTTGTCACTTAGGCACCCATGGGCTTCTGTTCGTTGGTGCTCACGCCTTTCTTCTCTGTGCCTGCCACTCCCCCACCCCCCTTGCAGACCTCTGTAGTCAGGAGGCCAAGCCTGGCAAAAGGGCAGCTCTTTCGGCAGCTTGTTCTATATGGCCTGGGATGTATGGATTTTCTGTTCTCTCTTCAAAGCGCGGAGCTCCCTCAGAGCCATCATTTTGCTGCATGGCCTCCCGTGACTGCCATTGAGGTACCGACCTTGCCTGTGGCTTCCTCTGCTCAGGAGAAATCCAAAACTGGGCCAAGTCTGTTGCTTCGCAGACTTTGCAGCACAGAGAGAGAGACAGATAGACAGACAGAGAGACTATCTAGGGGCGCTATCTAGCAACACTAACATTCTCCATCTTAAGCCATCCTCTTTCTGGGAAGGCACCTAGTTCCAAAGGACTTTTCAGCAAGTTTGCTACCAGGTGGAATGAGGAAATAGCAGACAAGTATTATTATAAAGCCTGCCCTC
>PVHY01014276.1:0-38928 GCA_004024945.1 Uropsilus gracilis
TTCCTTGCTTTCAAGGACTAGAGAACTGAATATGATGGATGTGAGGACAATTGCTTAGAAGATAGGGGAGGTGACTGACTTTGCAGATTGGGTCACTCCCAAAAGATCTGTGACATCTGAGTCAGACCACTGCTGGGGTCTAGGGGCTACACAGAGGCCTAGATGCATAACAGGGTCAGAAAGTTGATGTGACATTGTAAAGTACCTAAAGTTAAACCACAATGCAGCAGAGCAAGTGGAAATCTGCTTGGGGACCAAGGCTTTAGCCACACAGAGATGCAGGCAATCAACACATCTTTGACCATGATATGCCCACAGACAAGGACTGGTAGGAGGTAGCACTACCTGTGAACAGATGGACCAAGAAAACAGGTCTGACTGGACAGAAGGACCGTAGACCTTCCCACTCAAGCTTGGTGTGTTCTTGGACAGGTCACCAGCCTCCTCAACTTCGGCTTTGGAAAGGAAAGAAACCAACTGGGGAGACAGGGCTTTTCCCAGAGGATCTCTAGTACTTCTGGGCACTGCCCAGAAACTATGCCCATTTACATGCCAAGGCATCATGGGTAATGAGAGCAGGTGAGAGAGTTCAAGTGAGCTCAGGGCTTTGTCTACATCAGGGTGCAGGTGGGACCTGAAGGCCTCAGGAGGTGTCTGTCCCTTATTTGTACAAACAGAGCACAGGTCTCCAGACTCTGAGCAGTTAGCCCACTTTTCTGGATTGCTGTGGTTCCAGTTTACCTTGAGTCTTTCTCCATCCCCTAGCCCCCATTCATGTTGTTGAACAGGAAAGCTCTAGGAAAGGTCTGGACCCAGGAGGAAGAGCACCAAGTACCAGCTCTGAAGGTGGTCGGGCTTGGCATGCTAGCTGCGCTTCTCTGATTCGTTCACAGACACCTCAGGGAACCCCTACCTTGACCAAGAGCTTTTCAGAAGCAGATAAGTGGATTAGGGCTCCCACACCAGGTTCCTCTCTAAGAGCAGAAGCTGAATGTATGCTACATTTAGGATTTGAACAGAATGTTTCTATGCTAATGAGGAGTGGCTCCTGAGCTGGGGTCAGAATGAAAGCCACTTGAGAAGTTCGTAAAAGTAATAATCACAAGTTCAATTAACTACTGGTTCAACTGTTAGTTCCCTTTGTCTATTTTTGAGCATTATCTATGAGCCAGGCACAGCAAGTACTGACACCACTGATATTCTTCTACCCATTCTGAAAATGAACTATGTAATAAGACTCAGAGAAATTCAAGCAGCTTGTTCTATAGGCCTAAAGTCCAGGATTCAAACATTGAAGCATGTTCTCTGAAGTACCGAGTGTACTGTCATCAGAACTAACAGGGAATTTTATTTGATTTTTACTGACTATTCAAGTCCTGCAACACAGAACAGGTGAATTATTCACACCCTGAGGCTTTGTCTGTAAAATGGGGATAATATTACCTCACAAAGTTTTTGCAGGTATGAACCACCCAGCCCAATTCCTGCTTCTAAGGGAGCGCTCAATAAGTGGTAGTTGGTATCAGTTGGTTTGTTTTATTTCCAGGGATTTGGGAACATGACCTAAAAATAGAAAGCAAATCAGTGCCTGAGGTTTGTTGTAAAAAGACTCTTGCCTTCTGATAAAGGTCAATCCTTAACCTCTGTGGATTCAGGGTTTTTGTGAACTTCACAGTCCATGTATCTGTCATCTTAATCATTTCTGCCCTTCACCCTGCATGTTTGCAGAGATTGGGATCGGGTTTTGCCTTGCTCCTGGTGAATTCCCTGTGTGCCTGTCATATTGGACCAATGGTTAGATTCTAGAAACTTCTTTAATTTGTTGTCTTGGCACATCCCTTCTGGCACTAACCCAAATCTATCCTTTGAATTAAAATACAATTTCTAGGCATATCTACTAATATGAAAAGCTATCTTCAGCTAATAACTGTCCAGAGATTTTCATGTGACCAAATAGTTATCCTTGTGGGTTAATCTTCTAGATTTCTAAAGGAATCATCAGTGGGCAAGAGTTAGGGCATGCATATCCAAATTCTTTAAAATCATAGAAATTATACATTTATTTTGATTCATCTGAAGGTAAAATATATCTAACACAAAAATACACATTATTTCACAGATAGTACAACATTTTCTTTTAAAAATAAGTGTATTCAAGTAAAACCATGTCTTGTTTGTAAGGAAAATAAATAGTAAGTAAATGATGCTACAAAAAATATGTGGATATGGCAAAACATCATGAATGGGTTTTAAAAACTGGAAATTTGGAGACCTGTGATTGCTTCTCACTTTTCTCTACCTTTTCAACCTCCCCCACTCCCAGCTGCACTCACCATGACACTCACTGTCCTGACATTCTCCCCCATACCCCTTGTTTTCTACTTCAGACCAGTGTCCTCTCACCTGGCTGCTTCCTGATCCTCCTTGGCATCTCAGCTCCTGGTGAAGGTGTCCAGAAATCCTCCCACCTGGCCAAGTGTTCTCCCCTGAGTTCTGAGCCACCTGCATGTTTCACCATCACAGTGTTGACTCTGTGTTCAAATGGTCTCTGTGTTATCTACATCCAACTCTCCCATCCTGGGAGCTTCACCAAGCTGGGAACATGTCCTCCTCAGGTCTGAATCTGCAAACCTGAAACACAGTCATCACACTATAAACTTGCTGAATAAATGAACTAATAATTGAAGCCATGTACCTGTGCCATCAGTTGCCTCCAATGAGAAAACTGAGGGACCAACAATACTTACTGATTGTATTCCTTCTTCTTGTAGTTACTTTAGCCCAGGCTCAAGGTTGGACCACATTAACCAAAACACATTAGAATCATGTTTACATCACCCTGCTCATGTGAATTTTTGTGTATTTTGCTGAAGGAAAATGCAGCAGCTGAGCAGGGCACCTGGTGATGGGTCACCGTGCAGAACAGAGCAGATGCACTAAGGCTTGTATCCCCTCTGCCCAGTGAGGAAAGGGCTCCTTTGCCTACTGGTGACCTCCACCCCTCCTGTCTGGTAGTTTCTAAATGCAAAGTGCTTGCTGCAACTTTGAAAAATATTCTCTCTGACATCCAATTTAACAATTAGCAATTTTTTTATTGTTTTTTCCCATCATGGGGTTCAGCTCCTGCTGGGATGTTTCACAGAGAGGGCAGTTTGCCAAGCATTAACTTGTCTGGCCCAGGGGGCATAACTGTACAGCTGATTTCATTTGAGTGAACACCATTCCTTTGGTCTTATTTGCAAACTGTCATATGGTGCTGAGATTTAGTTAACTGTTTGTGTTTCTGAGTACTATGTCTAGCTAGAGAGGAAGAGAGGCTGGCAGCAGATCTGGCCCCAGGGATGTCAGAGCTTTTCTGCAAAGGGCCAGAGAGTAAATACTTTAGACTTGTGGGTAATATGGTTTCCTTCAGAACTATTCGTTGTAGTGTGAAAGCAGTCATGGAGACATCTAGATGAATAATGTGGTTGTGTCCCAATAAAACTTTATTTATAAAAATAAGTAGAGTACTACACATGGTTCATGGGTGTGATTTGCCCGGTTTGGCTAATTGTGGTTGAGAGACCCTGCTCTGGAGTCAGGACAACTTGGATACAACCAGGGCTTTTGTAACTGGAGTCGGGGAAGTGATGACATAGGTCAGCTTTCCAAATTATCTGCAAAGACCACATAAACTAATTACCATTCTAGAACTGTCTGATCAGCCTTGTCTTCTTTCCAATGGTCTCTTACAAACAAGAAACAAAATAAGTTCCTCTGGATACAACTGTGAGTGGTGAAAGCAGATGGTTTGTGGTCAGTGTTAAAAGGATTGTGATCCTGGACTAACACCAGGAACAGGAGCAGCCAGTCATCACAGACTCTGTCTCCATGACTGATTAGGGAAAAATGATGAGGCTTTTTTCAAAGGGCTAACAGAAGTGAATGGAGAAATAGAGAAATACTAATAGGTAGCTCAGGAGAGAGTGATCTCAATGAAAGACTTGGATAGAGTCTCCAAATAGTAAAATAATTCATTCATTCAATTATTCATTCATTCACTAGTCTTTCCTGAATCTCAGAATTTATTTTCTGAACACCAGCCATGGTCTTTGCATGTATGGAACTCATAGCGCAATAGGAAAATAAAGAAAACGTCATGTGAAAAGCATTGCATTAGAGATAGAAGTCTTGATAGGTGTCAGAAGAGGTTAATTTATGAAGGTTTGGCATGCTGGGTGAGAAACTTCCAGAAAAGTTGGTCATTTCCGGATAGCTTCTAGTTGTCCTCCACATGCAGGGAACAGCAAATTTGCTCCAGAGAGAAACTGGCTTGAGAAAGAAGATTGGCTCCAGCTGTTGATTCCCACATTCACAGGGACCATTGTTGCTGGCTTAATGGAAATGGCCCTGATGACCTGCCTGCCCCTCAGAGCTTCGGCTGCTCTCAGAGCTTCGGCTACCACTATGGCCTCAGAGCTCCCTTGAATTTTTCTAAGACCTCAGCAAGATTGATTTGGCTCCACATACTACAGGGAAGTGGTCCCTTTTCCAACCCACAGTGAGTAGCAAATATAATCAGCTGCCTCACACATGTAATTAGAAAAAATAAGAGCAGTGAGAGAAAATTGGTTAAGTAAGTCCAAAATGACTATATATATAATATGAAGGAATAATTCTTAGGAAAAGAGAACTAAGTTAAACCAGAGCACATATGATGGTTTTTAGAAGGGGTAACAAGGTCACTTCGACAAAGACAAACACAGAAGTTGATAATTACCTTGTAAGGGGGAGTGAGCAGGGAGGGGGGCACACCTGAGAGGGTGTTCCCCATGCAGTATGCTTGCATACACTTCTGCACTTCCTGCTTGCTTCTTGGATGCTACACCTAGGACTGCATCCTTATCTCAGCCCTGCCCTCTGGCATGATCTGAACCCCTCCACTAGGACCTTATCTCCAAGAGCAGAGCCCTTCCTATAGATACACTGCATGTTACTGCCTATTGATCACTGCTTCTCTTAGCATTTAGTGCCCTCACCACCTCTCAGTCTCCTCTTCTCTTCTGCACTGTGAAACCCTTTTCAATTGTCAGTTCCAGTTCTACATTTCTATGGCAACCACAGCCCCCAACCTCATTAGCTCTCCCCCATACTTTTCTCCCCAGCCCCCTCTTCCTTTTGCAAGTAGGATTTGCAGGGAAGCTGCTGACAGACTGGTCTTCTAGTAATTTACCTCATAAAACAAATAGCTGAAGAGAGGGAGCTGGGAGGAGGGGCTGTGCTGTAGGGCCAGCTGGGGAAGTCACATGGGGGGAGTTTCTCCATAAGAAACTGGAGAAACCAAAAGAGAGGGGCACACTGATAAACAGGTCCTGGGGCAACAGTAGACAGGAGAGTGGAATCCAATCTGCCTTGGGCTGTGGGACTGAGCAAGATGCAGAAGACCCCTTCTGAGGTGCAGGAAGGGTGGGTCTGCTGGCCACCACAGGCCTGGAGGCAGGCATGCCTGGTTGCTGTGACACAGACCAGAGGGAACAAGGACACAGGCTGCAGCCTGCATGGGAAGTTATCCCAAATATCCTCACCAAGGTGAGTGCTTCTTAGCCTGTCAGCATTTAAATGCTGGAAGTGCCTTCTCCCTGGAAGACAGGCCAAGTCTCAAACACTAATGGAAATCTCCATCCATCCCAGTCCACTTTGAGTCACAGAATCCTCTGGCTGCTGGAGCCTGCCTGGCAGGTGTCAGTGACAGGGCAAGTGTACTGAAGTGAGGGCCGACACAGCACGTTACTGGGGGCCCAGTTGAAGCAGGCAGCTTACGCTAGAGCAAGGAGGTATGCCAGAGCTCAGGGAGGAGAGTAAATATTAATAGCTGTATTACATGCCTTTTTTAAAATAAATAAATGAAATATGTTTTGGGCTGCTAATGACCTTCAAATTAGCAGCTTTTTCAGAAAACGCTTATGTATTTTTAATTCCAAACGTAGCCGAGTGTCAGTTGCAGCAGCAATGAAAGCAGCAGGGCAGCTGGGTAGTTTTAAATAAGAGGAAACCCAGATCATTATTTTTGAAACTGTCAGTTTTTACGCCTTTTAATGGATTCACTTTCTCTCATCTCTCCCCCCACTTCTGTGGTCTTTGAAGATTCCCAGGCATTCTCTGTGGGAGCGAGAAGCCGAGGCACAAGCCTGCCAGATGGAAGGACCTGGGGCTCTAGTTCCACTCTGGCTCCCAGGGTGCTTCAGACCCTGTCAGGGAGGCTTTAGCACAAAGGTCTTCTGAAGAGCACCAGAGAGAAGAAAATTCCAGCCTGGGTTCTGGATGCCTCAGCCTGCTCCTGATCCTCTGTTAAGAGAAATCAGTGACCTCAGAGCAGCTAATAGAGCGATGGAGAATCGAAGGGCAATGGGAAGGCATGTTGCTGGGGGCCACGATGAGAGAGGATACAGAGAGGTGGAGATAGATGGGGTAACACAGGGAGAAAATGAGGAGTAGGAAGGATCAGCAAGGGATGGAGTGGAGCTTCTCCCAGTGTGGCCCCAGACCAACTGCACAGAGCCTGGTTAGAGAGGCAAGTTAGGCTTCCACCCAGGTGCACAGGCCCAGAGACACTGAGGGACCAACCCCTACTAAACCTTCCACATTATTCTGATGCTTGGAGACAACTAAGTTAGACACAGGAAATGAGCAGTGGAAGGAAGAACAGCAGTGAAGGATATAAGATAGAAGAGGCATATAAAATAGCTTATAAGAAGCTATATAAGGCATATAAGAAGAAGGATATAAGATAGCTAGAGGCAAAGGAGGAGACTCGCAAGAGGAGATAGGGTTCCCCAGACCTCCTTCTCTCCAAACATTCCCTCTGGCTTTCAAATAGCCACTAGAAGGATGCTCACTGACCCCTGCAGTATCCAGAACTGACCTCACTGCCTGAGGCCTGTTTACAACTGGATTTCTGAATGGAGTTGACTCCAAGTCACCACTGACCCACACCTACATCAGGTTTCTTCTGTCACCTTCTCTGATCTGTTAAAAGAGGTGTGTCCCTTTTCTGTGCCTAGGAGCTCCTGAGAAACCCATTCCAGTGGAAATGCTATTTTCACTTTCAATTACCAGAACTATCAACCTCCAAGCTAAATTTTAAGTGAATAGATGAGCTCTTTCAAAACTGTCAGGTGGATAGATAAAGAAACTATTTTCCAATTGGTCATGGTGCTCTTGGTGCCTAAAGCTACTTTCTTTATGCACAAAGTTAACAACTCTATGTTTATTCCATGCAGAGGAGATTCCAGCCTGGCCATTCCCTTCAGGGTCTCAAGTATCCTAGGAAGTGTTGGGAATTAGAACTCCTCATGGCAGACCCCAAACCCACCCTGACCTCAGTCTGGGATTTCCCTTCTCCAAAGACTGACTTTCTCAAGTGGCCATTCTAGCATCATGAGACTATCTTAGGTAGACTCTCAGAACTATTCTGATTTTAACAATGCTAAGTTAAATCAACAAATGCTTACTTTGGAATTCTAAGCTACCTGAAACAAGCACTGTTTCCAAGTGCTTATTATCCAGTTGAAAAACATAGATCCCTGTATTCAGTAGGACTAAGCACAGGGAGACAGACAACAAATAATACATATCAACATAAATCAGCAACTCTGATGCTGAAAGTACTGTGGGAAAGAGAAAAACTGGAGAATAGAGGAGTAGCTTGCAAATTAATTAAGGTGATCAGAACTTACTGAGAAGGTGGGATTTGAATAAGTATTTAATAAGAAAGTAAAGGAATAGCATAGGGTGCGAAACTCTTACAAAGTGTAGCCACTGATATGACTGAATATGTTCAAAAAACAACCTGCTATAGTCAAAGAACAAGTAGATTTCCCATATACTATCCCTTTTAAGCCTCTGTGTTCTAATGCAACAAATAGTATTATTAGCAATTCACTGAAATAAAAACAGGTTTAGAAATGGTTTGTCTGAGGCTATCTGTGTACATTGGGTTGGGATTTCAATCTTTATTGAACAGATCCTAAAGCACATAATGTTTTCTAAGACCTACCTTACCTCCTAGCGTACAAAGGTCATTGTGGGGAAACATCACAAGTAGGACAGAGTCCAACAATAAGACTGGGGGTAGTACTACAGTATTACAGTGCAGTAATACAGACTGCACAGCAATGCTACACACAGCAGCAGTACCAACCTCACCAACAGTCCAGTCTCCAGACAGTACAGCTACATCTGTTGGAAAGTGGCTTCATGCTGCAAAGGGCAAAACTCATGACCTCAGAAGACCCAAATCTTAGTAACAAAACAATCAAGGAGTAGCCCTCTTAAGTGAATATTAAACCTTCCAAACAGATGAAAATTCTCACAGGACTCTACCAGAAGCTCATGTTAAGAAGATGATGCCATCATCAGCTCTGCAGCCACTGCTGAAAGAGTCAGTAGCCAAAAGATGGTAAACAGCATGGAGTGTTTCTGTTCTGGATAATAGGTTTTATATATAGTTTCCTACATGGATTTTAAACTCATACTGCTGTGTTGCAAAGCAAGGATTAAGATGGATATGTATATGACAATGCCTCCATCATAAAAATAAAGTAATTGCATTCAACACAATAGACTGGTTGACTCTGGTTGGCAATAATGAGGATAATCTACCCATTCACCCCACTTATTTCACTCTCTGCCTTAAAACTAAATTCATGTGTGGGCATGCGCATATGTGCGTGTATGTGTGTGTGTGTGTGTGTGTGTGTGTGTGTGTGTGTGTGTCTGTTTTTGGACATCTGAGATGGTTCATTAGTCTGCCAACACTTATTCCAGAACAGTACTATCTTAATTATCATAGCCTCATTGCACATTTTAATGTTGTATAACATGTCATCCATCCTTATTCAATTTTATAATTCTCATAACTATTTTCACCTGTATATTTTTCCACTTGAATTACAGGATAATTTTGAAAAGTTCCAAAATACTGCTATTTTTATTGGTATAATTCTAAATGTTAAATTAATATGGAAAATGGAAATCTTTACTAGATACACCTCATAATTACAAATATAGTATTCCTCTCCATTTCATCAGTCTTTTAACAACCATAGCAAAGTTTTGTACTTTTCTTACAAATACCAAATATTTTTTATGAAAATTTCTGTATTTTGCTGTAGTCAAGGATCTTTTTCATTATGCTTTCTAATTTTTTATGTATAATTTATATTCTCCAATACACTGAGCACTAGTATTTTTAAATATTTTAATGAAATTTATTACTTTTTAATAAAGCATATAATATATAAAATAAAGCATAAAATAATACAATAATAAAGGAGACTTAATTCCAAGTTGTCAATACTTTTAACTTAATTTGTTTTCCTGCTTTATTGCACTGTCTAGAACTTCTAAAAATATTCATTAATTGTATTGGCAGACACGTTTATCTTTTTTTCTTATTTAAGTGAAAATGCCTTTATTGTTTCACAGTGAAATGTATCACTGGATCATTAGTTGCTGCTATTATATAGACATTGAAATAAGGAAGTTTCTATCCTTGTTGTACTCACAATTGCTGTTTAGAGTGCATATTAAAAAAGAGTGCATATTTTATTATTTCAAATGCCTTTTAACATCTGTAGGGAGACTTATATATCAGACCTGAAACCATAACATACATAGAGGAAAACTTGGGCAAGACCCTCCATGAAATACAATTCAGAAACCCCTTCCTGGAATCATTTGCAGAAGGCAAAAAATTGAAGGAAAACATAAACAGATGGGACTTCATCAAACTAAAAAGCTTCTGTACCGCAAAAGAGACAATAGAAAAAACTAAAAGATGCCCAACTAAATGGGAAAAAATTTTCGCCCTTTACAAGAGTGTTAAGGGATTAATAACATAGATCTACAAGGAACTCACACAACTAAACAAAAACAAAACAAGATGCCCAATCAAAAAATGGGGAGAACTAAAAAGATACTTCTCCAAAGAGGAAATACAAATGGCCAACAGGCACATGAAAAATTGCTCAATATCACTAGCAATCAGAGAAATGCAAATCAAAACCACAATGAGATACCACTTTACAACAGTAAGAATGGCCCACATCAAAAAAAAAAACAGGCAACAACAAGTGCTGGCGTGGATGTGGAGAGAAAGCAACACTCCTACACTGCTGGTGGGAATGTAAACTCGTCCAGCCACTATGGAAAGCAGTATGGAGGACCCCCAAACTCATGAAAATGGAATTACCGTTTGACCCAGCAGTCGCACTTCTGGGAATCTACCCAAAGGAGACCTCAATGTGGGTACAAAAGGACACCTGTGCTCGGATGTTTATTGCAGCACTATTTATAATTGCAAGGACATGGAAACAACCCAAATGCCCCAGAACAGATGAGTGGATGAAAAAGATGTGGTATATATACACAGTGGAGTATTACTCATCAATTAAAAATGACAAATTTGATGAATTTATAGACACCTGGATGTACCTAGAAAAAATCATTCTAGCAGAAACGAGCCAGATAGAAAGGGACAGAAACCAAATGGTTTCACTAATATATAGTCAACCAAATGAAACTACACAAGGGGAGAGAGGGGACCACCTGGAGCGGGCAGGGAGGGGAGGTGATGGTGATGGGTGACCCCCAGGGACTGAAATGATGTAAAAAAATAATAATAAAGCAGATATTGGTAAAAAAAAAAAACACATCTGTAGAGAGATAACATGTTGACAGAGGTTTGAATTCTTAAAAGAAATTTTACCTCATCATGGCATATTTAGCATTTCATTTGTTGGTGGATTTAATGCTACACTTTCACTTGATATTCTTGCTTCTGTTTTAATACCAATGATAGTGTGTAGTTCTCTAATTTGCATTTTTGTGGTAACTTTTTTCACATTTTTGTATCAATGACCATATATGAACTGCTTAATAGATACTTTCAAATAGTGATTTTCTAAAATACTAGAATGGAAGATTAAGTTTCTTCCAAAGTGGAAACTGCCACTTTTTCTGGTAAATCCAAGGTATTGTTGGGTCAGCTTGACTGAGTACTTGAATACACAATTTTCATTTGACATTGGGTCCTAACTTGTTAATCATTGAGTTGAAACACAAGGACTATTTGGATCACTTTCCACAAACTAATAGATGCTTTCCAAAAAGAGGTGTACTTAAACACTGTGAGTTGACCCACATAATCCCAAGAAACCTTACTCAAAGAGCATGAATTGAATTTTTTCAAGTCTATCAAACACCCCTGCTGACAGAGGCGTGATTACACCAGTTAGAAGCCAAGCCTCTGACTTGTGAACCAACAATACATCATTTATATAATAAAATTTCAGGGAGGAAAGGTCCTCATGCTGAATTTAACTAATTCACTGATGGCAAATTCCCAGAGAATTTTCAATACCCAGGGGAAATACTTAATGTTTATCAAGAACTTCAGAGGAGATTGTCATGTCAACTTTGTAAACTTTCAAGATACATGCATGTTAAACATCAGTTTCATCTATACATTCAGCAATGGAAGCCACAATATCAGTATATTTCACTGATTGAAAGCATCCTACCACAAGACCACTTCAACTTGCCTCACACTGAAGCTTGAATCCAGGTAATGTACCTGATGATGAGTTGAGTACTGGTGTCCAAGAGAGTCATAAGAATATGAATTTTGCCCTTCTTTAAATGCCCTAGATACACAAACAGGTACCTACTATGTTTAGTACTCCTTGGGGACAATAGGGCATTTCAGTTCTGTGCCTAATTAACCTTTACTTCAAAACAACAGAGGTCAGGAAAGAGGGGGTTAGAGAAATCAAGGGAACTGGAGAGAAAGTACCTCCAAGCCTGAAAGAAAGCAAGGTTCATTTACTTTCCATGTGAACTGTTCTCAGTTTAACTGAATGAGCACTCATTGTTATTGCCCTACCCAATATTATATTGCACGGTGAAGTCCTCATGGTTCTATGTCATTCTGGGAAACTCTTGACTCAGAGTCATAAACACATTGATTTCCAGGGGGGTCATGGAACTTGTGCCCTCTAGTTAGCTTGTATTGGTTTACACATCTGGAATTTTTGAAGAGTCTAATCTGGAGTATCATTTCCCAATTACTAAGTAACACCTCCTAAATTCTCAATTTCCACATAAGGGCTATGGGAATTTCCCAGGGTGGCAAGGCTGACAGAAAGCATTTATTTAGTGTTCACTGCTCCAGTTTCTCATTCTGCAGTGGGTTGTTTTCATCATTATTTCAAGTCCAATCCAGGACACCAAGACCTGGAATACTAATCTTTTATAGTTTCCCAATTTGTCTGTTTTAGGGAAAGCTACTTTGTAACAGTCAGTACCAAGGGTGGAACAGCAAAAATACTGAACCTTTTACTGTCATTTCCAAATGGATCTACATCTGGTGTGAGAAACTGCAAGAGGGGTTAAGCTATTAGATTATTTATAATAATCCATTCTCCCTTAACAAGAGCCATGTTTCCTACCCCCTTCATCTCATAAATGAATCAGTCAAAATTCTATAAATTCTCCTGGTTTCTGTAAACTTTGCAAACTTTTTCTTTTCAAGTTCAGTGAATATGCTTTTGGTGTATTGTGTTTTTGTAGCTGTTATTTGATAGAATCTTCAAACTCTTATCCCCAGGAAAAATCTCAATATGGAGTTATCACAATAGGGTGAACTTAAAGTTGATCATCAAGCTGGTGAAGAATTCTTCCCAGTGGAGAGTTGCATGACAAATGGGCCAGTTCAGTAGGCTAGTTGTCTTTTAACCAATTTCCCACCTAATATGTGACCTGAAATTCCTTCCCAATTCCATATTATTGTGCAATGAACTGGAGGACAGTGAAAATATTTGGTCAATGTTTGTGAGAAGTGTCAAAGCTGAGAAAGGTCAGAGAATATACTCTATTTGTAAGCTAACAAGTCAACCTGCCTGGTGCCACTGTCACCAGGCTGATAGAAGAAACAAGACTCCTGGGCCAGAGATGAAAGAGTGTATGCCTTACAAAAATAGCAGTAACCAGAACATCATAATTTGGGGACTAGTTCCATAAGCTCCAATTCATACCAGATGGCATGAAGGTCATATGATCGCTGCATGCATGGTGTATTGCACTATGAAAGAGACACCCTGAACTTATTCCAAAGTAAATTTGCACTTTGCTCCAGAGGAGGACATTTCTATAATTCTGGACTGCATAAATGCCTTACTTTACTCCAGAAGTTGACAGTGTTGACCGACCAAGGCTATTCACTATGCAAAAATTCCTGAAAACATAGTCCAGAAAATGGGGCCATCATTGCTATACTTATAAGACATGCAGAAAAAGAGAAATCCATGGGTATTATCTCGCAATAAGTACAATTTAATGATGTCTACTCCTTTGAAGTGGACAATCCCATGAATATTGACAAACACGTACATATCACCATAAGTCAATCAATATAGCATAGGTTATCAGACCCACATGTTCCCATGTGTTCCTTTGTCATCTATTTCTTCCCTCCACTTTCAGCATGTGTCAGTGGTTAATCAGATATTCATCTCTAAAATTTTACCTTTTCCAGAATGCTGCATAAGTAAAATCATAAAGATGTAGCTGTTTATATATGACTTCTTTAGTTTAGCACAAGGCTTTGAGAATAATTCTTGGCTTTGCAGGTATCAATGTTTTGATTTACTTTAGTTGCTAAGTAGTATTCCACTGATTATATGTACAGCAATTTGTTTATCTATTTACTAGTGAAATAATATTTGAATTATCTTCCTTTTTTTCTACTATGGATAAATATGCTATAAATATCAAGATACACGTCTTGGCATGAATATAGGTTTTCAGTCTTTTACAATAGTTTGTAGTAGATTCTTGGGCCACAGAGTAAGTTTATGTTTAACTTTAAAAAAACATCAGACTAATTTTTCCTAAATGATTCTACCATTATTTCATTCCTAGCAGTAATATGTAAACTGTTTTTACTTCACATTCTTTCACTTGACAAGAAATTTTTTTATTTAAATTTTAGTTTTTGAAATAGTTATTTTTAGTTATTAAAACAGGTGTTCAGTGATATCCAATTATATACTTTTTATTTCCTTAATTTGTACATTTTAATTTGAACTTCCCTAATGATTATTGATGTACTGCAACTTTTATATGTTTATTTATCATTTCATATGCCTATTTTATAAAGCATCTGTTCAAGTTGTTTCCTATTTTTTGTTGCTTTTTTCCCCCTTAGAAGTTTTAAGAATTCATTACATATGTTGAAAAGATAGTTCTTTTTGTGTGTGTGTAAAATGCTTTTCTAGTCTAAGACTTGTATTTTTATTATCTCAACATTCAAGGAGTCTAAGTTTTAAATTTTAATCATATTAATAATTTTTAATATTCTGCTTTGTAATTTTGAGCCTTAGGTAAAAATCATTCTTTAACTAAGGATTGAAAAAGTTATCTTTTATATTTTATTTGCTGAGTTTTATAGTTTTACTTTAGGTTTATGAGCCATTTTGAGTTGTTTTTGTTTATGGTGCAAAGTACAGGGAGATGGTGTGTTTTGTGTGTGTGTATATTTAACTCTTCCACCAATATTTGTTTAAGTCTATCTTCTATCCATTAAACTAACTGGAACTTGTGTTGAAAACTAATTGAACATATATGTTTGAATCTATTTCTGTTATCTCTTTTATTTCATTTATCAGCTAGTCTAGACTTTCACAAATATTACACTATCTTAATTACTATACTTATATAGTAGGTGTTGAAATGAGGGGGTCAGTGTTCTTCCAAAATTTGTTTTGGCTGTTTTAAGTCCTTTACTTTTTTATATAGATTTTAGAACAGCTTTCTGATTGCTACAAAAAGTTCTGCTGTTATTTTGAACGGAGTTTTTAAACATAGATTTTTATGTATAGATCTCCATTTGTTGTTTATTTATGTCTTATAGTTTTAGTATATAAGTCTGCTATTTTGTTAATATTTCTTGTTTATGATGCTATTATAAGTGAAACTATTAATTTGATGAATGTTATTTTGATACAGGTCAGTGACGCAGTTGAAAATTATATGGGTGCCAAAATGCCCTGGTGGGCAGGGTCTCAGAGAAAGACCTACAAGAAGAAATGAGAAGTGGGAAAAAAGCAGACAAAAGGAATGAACAAAGAGAGAGGTGAAAGAGATGAGATGGTGAACTTAGAGAACAGGCCCACGTGACCTGGCCACGGGAAGCCCCCTGGAAGAGTGGGCTGGTGGTGGCAAGGACTCACGGTGAGAAAGTGGCTGGCAGGGAAGTAGACTATGTGGAGTCAGATGCCAGAATGGCAGGTTAGGGGGTGACCAGGGGCTGCTGAGGTAGACCTAGTGAATTTGGGCAGACACCGCCAAAGGCAGAACTGATAAAGAAAGTGCATAGAACCTTAGCAAGGTGGTGTAGAAGCTAATTGGAAAGCTGGTACCTGGAAAGTCAGCATCTTTTGGACATGTGCTGGGGACTTTCAAGCTAAATAGCACATGGGGTAAAATAACTGGCCACGTGTGGCATTAATGACTTCATTTTCCTGGTTAATTTTCCTTGTAAATAAAACCCTGTTATTTAAATTGCTTTGTGACTTTGTGCAACTGCTGTGCACATGGGTGAGATGAATTTGGTAAGAAGCAGGGCAGCGGAAGCCATATTTTAAAAAATGCTACTTTTTCTTGTAGTTTGTAGATTTGAAATCAGCAAAAGCCTCTAATCCAAACAAACCACAGTAAGAAAAAGAGAAAATGAAAAGTCCTTAATGCCATAAGTGGCCAGTTATTTCACCCTCTCAAGTACCATTTAGTCCTAAAGTCCCAAACACATGTCCAAGATGGTGCCCCTACCAAACCTGCAGGCACCCTGCAATGTCCAGTTCTTCTTCAGCATCTCCTCTTTGCTTCTTCTCTCTCCAGTGTTCCGAACTGCTCCGCTTCTCCAAGGCTCTTCAAACTTTTCCAATAAATGCTGATGCAAGCTCAGCTTTCTCAATATGCCACTTTGCTGTGGCTCCAAGTGTTTCCTCTACCAGGCCCGGATTCAGTGGCATCCGGCCACATCCACCATGCCTGCCCTCAGCAGCCCCTGGTCACCCCCGGCCTTCCACTTTGACATCTGACTCCACGCCAGTTACTTCTCTGTCGGTCACTCTCTCACCATGGCTCCTTGCCACCACCAGCTCACTCTTCCAGGGGGCTTCCCCCGACCCGGCCAGATTAGCCTGTTCTCTCTGTCCACCATTCTCATCTCTCCTCTTCCTTCCTTTCTTTCCTTACTCCTTTTTGATACGCCCTCTCTTCCTGCTTCCCATTTTCTCTTGCAGGTCATTTAAACTTCACCCACCAGGGAGGGTAGTTTAGTGCCCAAACAATTTTTAACTGTGTCACTACCTTGTATCAGGTTGGAGGCATCTGCTCCATTTTGATGCAATTTCAATCTTTTATCATAAATGGATGTCAAATTTTGTCGAATGTCGTATCTCATCTATTGAGATGATCATGTTTTTCTCCCTTATTTTTTTCACTTAGTAATAAGTTAAATTGTATCACTTGATTTTTCTAATATAAAATTGACCTTACCTTCCTGGCATTAATATATCTTGGACATAATATATTATTTTTGTATATATTCAGATTGCTAGTTTTGTTAAGAATTTTTGAATCTGTTTATGAGGGATATTAGTTTGCTGTTAATCTTTATTTTATTGTCCTTGTCTGGTTTTGGTATTCAGAAGCCTAGTCACAAGAATGTATTAGGAAATATACATTCATCTTAACATTTCAGAAAGTGTTTGCACATTGTTTGTATTTTTCTTCCTTACATGTTTGTTGGAATATCCCATTAATGTGACTTTACTTAAAGTTCTTTGTGGAAAGAACTACAATTACAACTGAATTTTAACTACAAATTCAATTTCTTTAATAATAGAGGAATATTAAGGTTAACTATTCCTCCTTAAGTTCTAATAGTTTGTGCATTTCAAGGAAATGTATATTTCACCTAAGTCTTTAAAACCTTATTAGCATAAAGCTGTTTATAATATTTTCTTGGAACAGTTTCAATGGCTGTAGAATCTATATTCCTGCATATCTCATTTCTGATATTGATAATTAGTTTCATCTCTCTTTTTTGTATAATCTGGTTTAAGGTGGATCTTTTTTTTTATTTCAGATAAACAGCTTTTGTTTCACTGATTTTTTTTCTGTTTTTAATCTCATTGGGTTTCACTTTGGTCTTTATGGTTTCTTTCCTTCTATTACTTCAATAATTTTCCTTTCTTTTTATAGTTTCTAGAGACAAACCTGAGTTGATTCTTGAGTTATTGATTTGGGGACTTTTCTAGGTGTTTAGTGCTAGAAATTTCCCTCTCCGCATTCTCAAATTTTGATTTATGACCTTTTTTTCTTTTCTTTTTTATAATTGATGACATTATATATGTATATTTTACATCATTGTATATACCCTGAGCTTCTCCCACTACCATGTCACCCATGAAATGTCAGTTTGATCTCTTGTGCTCATCCCTTCCCTTATATAACCCCTCTTCCCTCCCTTTCCCTTGCTTTCTACTTTAGTTCTGTTGTCAGTTTGTTAGTTTAAACATTTTTTTTTTGTCTCTTTGTTTTCCCTATATCCCACATATAAGTGAGACCATCCATATTTTTCTTTTTGTTTTTCTTTCTGGCTTATTTCCTATGGCATGATTTCTTCTAGTTCCATCCTTGTTGTCACAAATAACATAAGTTTGTCTTTTATGACTGCTATCTTTAGTCTTTTTGTGTTATCTTTATTCCATTGTGTAAATATAGCATTACCTTTGATACATTTATCTGTTTTGAGATATTTGGGTTGTTTCCATATTTGGCTATTGTGAATAGTGCTGCAATAAAAATAGGAGTACAGATATCTTTTTGAAAAATGTTTTGGTACCCTTTGGGTAAATTTACAGATGTGGAATTGCCAAATCAAATGGTAGTTCCATGTCTGGAAATTTGAGAGTCCTCCACACTGCCTTCACGGTGGCTAGACCAGTTTGCATTCCCTCTAACAGTGTAAGAGTATTCCTTTATCACCACATCCTCACCAGCACTTGTTGTCACCCATTTTTTTTTTAAATATGGGCCATTCTTACTGGTGTGAGGTGGTATTTCATTGTGGTTTTGATTTACATTTCCCTGATTGTTAGTAATGTTGAGCATTTTTCGTATGTTTGTTGGTCACTTGAATTTCATCTCTGGAAAAGTGTCTTTTTAGCTCTTCTCCCCATTTTTGGATTGGGTTTTTGCTTTGTTTTTGTTTTATCATGTGAGTTCTTTGTGAAGGTTTGATATCAGACCCTCATCATTTGAATGGAGTGCAATTTTTTCCCCACTTAGTTGGGTGTCTCTTCGTTTTGTTTATTGTGTTTCTTGTATAGAGTTTTTAAATTTGATATAGACTACTCTTTCACACCATACTCAAATGTCAACTCAAAATGTATAAAATATTTGGATGTAAGACCTGAAACCATAAAATATATAGAAGAATACATAAGCAAAGCAAGCCATGACCTATAACGCAAATACATCTTTCTAGACACACTATACATGCAGGGAAAAAATACAAATACATCTTTCTAGACACACTATGCAGGAAAAAAAGAAAGAAAGAAAGAAAGAAAAGGAAAAAGATAAACAGCTGGGATTATAACAAATTTATATTTCTTTTCTTTTCAGAATTAAATATTTCCTAGTTTCCTTTTTGGTTTTTCTTTCTTTGACCCAGGGATTATTTAAAAGTGTGTTATTCACTTCCAAATATTTGATAATTTTTTAAGGCATTCATTTATTGATTTTTAATGTGATTCCATTTGACCAAAGAACAAGTCTTTTTTTTTTTTTAATTTTAGTTCTTTCAACTTTATTGATATTTATTTCCTGGGTAGTACTCTCACTTGCATTGGTAAATATTCTATGTGCTCTTAAAAAAATGTTATGGTATTGCTGAGAGTTCTATAAATGTCAAATAGGCCATCATGGGTGACAGAGCTGTTCAAGTATTCCATTGCTCTACTAGGTTTCTCTCTACTTGTTCGGCTAGTAATTAAAAGAGGAGTGTTGAAATTTCCAACACAGTTGTTTGATTTATTTAGCTATTTTTATAGTTTGTCAGTTTTCACTTGAGCATTTTGAAACTCTGTTATCAGGGATATAAACATTAAGGGCTGCTATGTTCTTTTGATGCATTGATACTTCTGTGTCCGCTTAATTCATTCATACTTTTATTTCCATGAAATGACCTTCTTTATGCTTGGCAATATTCTTTATTTTGATTAATGTTAGCTTGCTGAATCATTTTTTACTCTTCCTTTTTGAAACTATTTATCTTTATAAGTCAAAGTGCATTTCTTATAGATGCATATAGTTAGGTCTTATTTCATAACAACTATGATAATTTCTCTTTGTAATATGGCTGATTAGAACATTTGCATTTAATATGATTTTTGGATAATATTATTTATGAAGGCAATTTTAATATGCTATTTGAAAGAGAAAATAAATTTTTAATAAGGGAAGGCTACTGTACTACTGGATAAAAAAATCAATATTAAAAGTTATCAGGTTTTTTAGTATATTATTAAAATTTTATTGGTTATGTTGGATAAAATGATAGACTATTTTCAATGTAGGTAAGTTTAGTCACTATGCTAATATAGAAAAGTAACAATGGGCCAGGCATAGTGGTGCATGCCTATAAGTGGCAGCCTAAAAAGCTGCAGTCAGGGCCAGGGATCGTGGTTTGAATCCCACTGGGGGCACATAGCAAGACCTAGTCCTCCCAAAAATAGCTGCGTGTGGTGGCGCACACCTGTAATCCCAGCTATCTGGGAAGCTGAGGCTGGGGATTGCTTGAGTCTGTGGTAACCCAGGCAACGTGAGCCTGCAGTTCCACAGGCAAAAATAGCAAGACCTAGTCTCAAAAAAAAAGAAAGAAAGAAAGAAAGAAAGAAAGAAAGAAAGAAAGAAAGAAAGAAAGAAAGAAAGAAAGAAAGAAAGAAAGAAAGAAAGAAAGAAAGAAAGAAAGAAAAGTAACAGTGTAAGAATCTCAAAGAATTTTCTTGAAAAATAAGAGAGAATTAGTATTAGAAATATTAAAATAGTATACAAATATTTAATAATTAAATAGTATACTATTGACACCAAATTGGAAACTCTAGCGGTAGAACATAAAAGGAAATGAAGAAATAGATTTAGTTTAATTTAAAACAATTGTATTTGTAAAGGGTGATGTTTCACATCAGTGTGACAAAGATGGAAATTCAATACCTGGTATTCAGACAACTCAAAAATTCTCAAAGGAAAATAAATTTTATATTCTTAACCTTTCACATTATTATAAATTATATTTAGATCAAAACACAAGATACTACCAAAGATAATTTTTAAGGTTAAGGTTTTTTATATTCAACATAAGACCAGGAGGCTTAAAAATTGCTAATTCTAAAATCATCTTTGAAAATTAAAATAAAAATATAGTCAGCTGATCTGCAAAAAAAAGGGACAAAGATTTTTCATTAGATAAAAGATAGTTGTTGCAACAAAAAGGGCCAGACTTGCATGTGCAAGAAAGACAAATAAAAAGAGAGTAGACATAGACCTTTTTTTTTTTTCAAAAAATGTGAACTCAAAATGGATGATTAACTTAATGTAAAGTGCACAATTATAAATTTTTTAAAAAAGAATATAAAGTAAAATCTACAAGGCTCTGATAGAGTTATGAAGGCTTATGAAGAGTTCCTAAATACAATATCAAAATTGTAGTCCTTAAAATAAATAACTGATGTTTTAGATTTCATTAAAATTAAAATTATCTATTCTGCTAAAATCATAGTTAAGAGAATGTAAAAATAAGTCACAGGCTGGAAAAAATATTTGCAAATACATTATTTGATAAGGTTGGTGTCCAAAATATACAAAGAACTCATAAAATTCAACATTGCAAAAAACTTTGACTTAATGCAACTTAAATACATCTTAAAAATGGATTGAAGATCTGAACAAACATCTCACCAAAGATATCAAATGACAACTGAAGAATTGAAAAGATGCATACCATCTTTTGTCATTAGAGAAAGAACAAATTAAAACAAGAGTGACATATCACTACACACCTATCAGAACGACTAAAATAAAAAATGCTATTTTCTAACAAAACTGTGGATGAACAAGAGCTCTCATTCACTGTTGCTAGGAATTTAAAATGATACAGCTGTTTTGGAAGACAGAAGACAGTTTGGCAGTTCTTACAAAGTCAATATATTTTTATTATGTGATCCAGTAATAAACACTTATATAATTTACCCAAGTTGAAAATGCTTGTCAACACAAAATCTTGCAGATAAATTAGAATCCATAGATAACTCAAAAGTGGATGTGACCAAGATGTCCTTTGATAGGTGAATGGATAAACAAACTGTGGTATGCCCATATAATGAAATGCAATTCAGTGTAGAAAGGAATGGTTTACCAAGTCACAAGACAGCAAAGAATCTCAAATGCAATTAGCTAATGGAAAGCAGCAGTTTGAAAAGACTACATTCTATATTGTTCCATTCTATATTTGTTCCATTTCGTGTCATTCTATTCCAACGTATATTTGTGTTTCCGTGTCTATATTTCCCATTTTTATAAGGACATCAAACTAATTAATTTAGGTGCTCACCCACCCCACTCTTCTATGACTTCATCTAAATTAACTACATCTGTGTGACCCTATGTCCAAATAAAGTCACAAATTGGGTACTGTGAGTTAGATTTAACATGGATTTTGAAAGAATGTAATTCAACTATTAGCACCACATCATTAATGTGGAGTAGAGAGACTTTCCTACTCCAGAGTCCAGGAACTTTTAGAGAAAAGAGTGTTTGGACCAGCCAGGAAATAAGAATTTCCCCTTGTGACCTGCCATGCAGATAATGGGAAGAGGAAGAAATTTCTGAGGGCAGGAATGTGTAGCTGGCAGGGAAAACACAAAGCTGGAAGAAAGTGGCTCCAGCAGCTGAGGAGGAGAGGAGGGTGGGAAGACTAGGTGACTAAAATGAGGACAAAGCAGTTAGCATGAGAAGAACCAACTCCCCTTCTGTAATTATGTTGTACAACAATAATATTTATCCTTATTCAGGGTTCTGTGAGTTGATGGGGATAAGAACCTCTGATTCTCCCGCACCGTACCTCCTGCCTGCAAGCTTCAGCCTATGAAGCGCCCGGGGCTAGCGATCGGTTTGAGTCCCGCCTGAGGCCCATAGCAAGACCTAGTTCCAAAAAAACTCTAATTCTGCCACAGACCAGGTTCATGTGCTCCAAGGGCATTAATTCTGCCAACAGCAACTTTGAGCATGCTCTTTTCATGGTGGATGGTGAGCCACAGCAGCACAAATGACCAAACCAAATCTCATGCACAAGTTCTAGCTTGTTTATATCACATCAGTTAACTTCACATTGCCAAAGTAATCCATGAGGTCAAATCCAATGTCAGCAGGTCAGGCATGTATGAAGTACTTTCACCCCTGGAGACTGCAAAGTTTCCCAGCTAAGAGAATGACTGTATCAGGAAGGTAGTGGAAATAATTACTTATTTACTCCAACTTTTATATTTCTTGCTTTACATCACAAAATTAACCCATACTCATTGTTAAACATTTGGAAATACAGAAAAACAAAATATGAAAATAAACCCCCATCATCTAAAGATAATCACTGCTAACTGGTTTTGCTTTATAGCTTTTTTTATTTCATTGTTCATAAACCTCATAAATCACCATTTAGTCCTTCTCCCACCAGTCCTGCATTTGTTTCTTAGCCTGGAAAATCAGGGTACACTTACAGGCCTGTGAAGGAGAAAGTATCTATGCTTTAGAGTGAGAAGTAAAAAAGATTTAATTCACTGAAATACTGTGTGAACACAACCAGCTACTTGAAGCACAGTAAGAAGACATAAAATATTCTACATTTAGGTGAGAAAAAAAACTGTACAAGATGAAGAGATGAAAACTTAATTACACTTCATGTGCGAAAGATCTGCATGCTCGGATTTATCATAAATAAAACAGGAGCCAATCACAAGGGTGCTTTAACAGATATATCCAAGCTAAGAGTGGATGGTATGTGCATTATACATGTATGTGTGTATGTTCATTATTTTAAATGCAGAATGTATTTTCTGGAAGATATACAAAAAACTGCTAACAGTGGTTATCTCCAAGCACAAGAGGACTATAGAGGAGGAAGCTCTTTAATTTTTATTTTATATTCTTTTGAGTGTCTGAATTTTTTTCACTACAATTATATTATTTTTGTATTGCAAACATTGTTCAGAATGAAAAAATGTAAGATGACAGAAACACTGTCAAGGCTGTTTAATGCTGTGCTCAAGTTGAGCATGCTATTTTTAAATTATTTTTATTATAATAACAATATTTCAGCATTAGAGAATAGTCAACCTATGGTCTCATCATTGCAATCACAGCTTATACACAATCGGGTAACTATGGTTTTATCATCTGATGTTGAGTGGTCAGGCATGGAGACGCTGGAAATAAACTAACTGGGCTCCAATTGCATAATCATGGGCGAAACACCCTCTCAGGGCCTCTTTCAACATTTTAAAACGAGAATAATAATGGTCTCTACCTTGTAGTGTTATTCTGATGAATCAATGAGGCAATAACTAATATGCCTTGAGCAGTGACTTGGGCTGTAGTCAGTGCTCTCTTTAAATGTTTAAATTAAATGCTCTCTTATACTTTTTATTCGAGATTTTTTACATTATTAAGTTTATTCTTAGGTATCTTTATTTTTGATGTGATTGTAAATAGGATTGCTTTCTTGACTTCCTTCTCTTCTAGCTTGCTGTTTACATATAGGAATATAACAGAATTTTGTGTATCGGCTTGGAGTCTGTTACATTGCTATACTGATTTATAGTTTCTAATAGTTTTCCACTGGGATTTTTAGTGTTTTCTATCCATGTTCATCTGCAAAAGGTGATACTTTCACTACTTTCTCAAAGAAATAAATTTTATATTTCTCCTTAATTGCTTTAGCTAGAACTTCCAATACTATACTGAATAGTAATAGTAAAAGTGGACATTGTTGTCTTGTACTACATCTCAGAGAAAAAGCTTTCAATCTTTCATCGTTGATTATCATGTTAGTTGTGGGCTTCACATATGTCGTCTTTGGTATGTTGATAAATTTTCATTCTAGTCACATTTTTCCAAGTTTTTGGTCATAAATGGATGTCAAATCATCCACAAATCAATATTGTTCTCAAATGCTTTCTCTGAAATTGTTGATATAAACATGATTTTTATTTTTCCTTTTGTTGATGTGATGAATTACATTGTTGATTTGCAGATCCTGAAATATCCTTGCATTCCTGGAGTAAATACCACTTGATCATGGTATAGAATTCTTTTAAAGTACTGGATGAATTTGGTTTGCTAAGGTTTTTTTTTAGAATTTTATAGCTATGTTCATCAGGGACATTTGTTTGTAGTTTTGTTTTTTCTGTTTTTGAGCTGCCCTTTTCTGGTTTTGGCTTCAGAATGATGTGTGTATAATAAAATGTCTTTAGAAACTTTCTGTCTTCAGTTTTTTTAAGAGCTTCAGAAGGAGAGGTACTAGTTCATCTTTGAAGTTTTTCTAGAACTCACTAGTGAAACTATCTGGCCCTTGAATTTTGCTTTTAGGAAGACTTTTGATTACTGTTCAACTTCCTTACTTGTAACTGATGTGTCCAAAGACAGAAGGAGTAACATCTCATGCTCCTGAATTGGAAGAATTGACATTATTAATATATCCACTTTATCCAAAGCAACATACAGAATCAATACAATCCCTAGCAAAATTTCAATGACATATTCAAAGAAATACAGGAAAAATTACTGAATTCACATGGAAATATGAAAGATCCCAAACAACCAAAACAATACAGGCAAAAAAAGAGTACATTTCAAATTAAGTTACAAAACTATAGTAATCAAAACAGTATGCAATTGGAATAAAAGCAGACACATTATTCAATAAAATAGACATGCAAGTCCAGAAATAACTTCACAATTGTTTGGACAGTTAATTTATGTTAAAGAAGACAATATAAATTACAGAAAGGAGAGTCCCTTTCTGGATCTTCAGAAAATTGGATAGTTTTTAGGAAACAGGATAGACACATGCCAATGTATAAAATATGACCACAATCTCACACCACATACAAAAATTAAGTCAAAATGTATTTAAGGCTTGGATTTAAAAACAGGAACCAATAAATGCACTGAAGCAAAATAAATCAAACCACTACTTAACTGGCTTCAGTGATATCTTTGAAAACTCAACTCCAATAGTAAGAGATTAAAAACAAAAATAAACAAATATGACTACATTAAACTAAAAAAAATCTGTGTAGGAAAAGAAGCTATTATAAAATTAAAGATACCCAATTGAGTGGGAGAAAATATTTGCACACCACACATCTAACTAGGAGCTAATATTCAAAATCTACAACAAGCTCATACAGCTTGAGAAATGAAAACAGACCAGTTAGAAAATAACAAGAACAGTTAAATAGATACTTCTCCAAAGAAGACAAGAGGTGGCCAAAAGGCACATAAAAAAAATGTTCATCACCTCTTGTCAACAGAACAATGCAAGTCAAAGTCATAATGAGCTGCCATCTCACTCTTGTGATAATGGCCTATATCAAAAAGATAAGTTACAAGTGTTAGAAAGAAAAGGAAACCTTTGCACACCTTTGGTGGGAATCGAAAAGTGGTCCAATCCCTATGGAGAACAGTATGGAGGTCTCTCAGAATATTAAAAAATAGATCTGTCATATTATTCAGCTATACCACTTCTAGGTATCTAACTCAAGAATGCAAAAACACTAATTCAAAGGGATTTTGAATTCTATGCATTTCTATGCTTATCACAGCACTATTTATAATAACCAAATTATGGAAATAACCTAGATGCCTGACAGATGAATGGATTAATAAGATATGATACACACACTCACACACACACACACACACACACACTAGAGTCCTACTACTTAGTTATAAAAAAAGAATAACACTTGTCATCTGTGAAGCATGGGTGGAAATGGAGACAGTTATGCTAAGTGAGTCAGAAGGTGAAAGACTCATATGTGAGTGAACTCAGGTGAGTTCACTCATATGTGGAATATAGAGAAACTAAACAAAGGGAAAAAGTCAAAGCCAAAATAAACCCTAGATATCTAACTGTAAAATTGAAATTGCAAGAGGGGATAGGAGAGTTGAAGAACCAAAGAGGGGAGTAGGGCCAATGACTTTGGCAGAGGATCATGGGTGTATAGGTGGTGGGCATGGTATTGCAACATGGATCTGAAGAGATATGAATTTATACCCTCAAATCATCCAATGTTGCAAACCATTGTTATCTCAATAAAAATAGTACATTTAAAAAAAAACTAAATAAATTAATTAAATACTCTCTTTAAATGCATTTGCAATCGCCCAGGTTATTGTGTGGTAGTATATAGCGTCTATACTTAATATCTCATTCTAAATATGTCATAATGTCACTGATAATTCTTTTATAGAATATAAAATTGCATGTGTGTTACTATTAAGATGCTATACAGCTGTGATCAAGAAGCTATATAGTAGTACCTCTCAAATTTTACAGTGTGTATAAATCACTTAGGGACATTATTAAAATGCAGATTCTAACTTAACAGGTATATAACAAGACCCAATACTTTGCATTTCTAAACAGGTTGGTGTACCATTTTTTGAGAGGCAAGTTATAAATCTCTAGTGAAAATAGGGGAATTATAATGTGTTTAAAATTAGTCATTGATAAATAAGAGTCATTTGCCCACACAATGTGGTGTTATAACTATGACATCATCAAATGCTTGAAAGACTGTCACAAAAGAAAATTTTCCAGAACTTCAACATTGAGGCCAGTGGGTTTATAGTGAGGAATCACTTTCATTAGTATGGGAAGAACTTTCTTAGAGGTCCTGTTTTATCTCCATAGTCCTACACTGGCTGGGTCTGTTTCCACAGTGACAAAACTGACTCCATTCTGCAAAGCAAAGGGGGTGGGAGGTGTGTGTCCTCACAAGTGTAATGTTAAAGGGACTCTTCTCAGAGAGCACATCAAGAGGAAACAAGCCTTCTAGATGCCATCAGGAAGGGATTCTAGAATTCCCATGATGCTCTTCACATCCCTCTACAATCTTGATTGGACTTCTTGTGCCCTGAATAGGTATTGTAAGTTCGGGTCCTGCGGCTGCCTCATTCTGTTTCTGAGTTATTTGCACTGCCAGACTCTCCAATCTGCCAACAGTCACACTGCTTGCTAACTCGTTTCCTGGCTCTTGGTCTCTTCATGAACTTGCAGCCTGTAGATTGCCAAGGCAGCAGACTTCAGTGACAGATTTTTGTTCACCACATGGCCAGGAAGGATCTGGGCATGTCCTTCAATGGGATGTAGACATCTCGTCCTCCCGCTGGCAGAAATCAGTGACACCTAAGTTTTCTTCTCTCCTTAACTGGCTCTCCACCACTAGCAGGAACAGCTGTGCATCTGTGGGAAGGGAAGAGCACCAGATTTCCTGTACCAGTTTTGCTTGGAAGCTGAGTGCCATTAGGGTCCTTCAGCAACTTCTGAAGGGCAAAGGCAGGAGAGGCAGCAAACAGGGCCTAAGTGGGGGGCTTCAAGTATACCCCAACCTCTAAATGGAGCAGTGCCTATGATGCCAGCAGGGTATTCTAAAGTCATAGAGTTTGATCTGGGGGAGGAAGTCTTGAGAGTATCTTTCAAATAGAGCACTGTTGTTTTCAGATAGCTCTCTCTTCAATTCCAGAAACATCTCTTTCTTAACCCAGCTCAAAACCTAGCTGGCAGAACCTTTTCTTATCCTGTTGGTCACTTTTTCTATGGGACAAATTGTATACCAAGCTAATGAGCTGCTGTACAGAATTAAGCTCAAGACTGTGCACTAAGGTGTTAGGGTGAGAAGATGGATTCAGGTACTAAGACCAGTCAATTAGTAGCTCACAGACACTCTTGTGAATAACAGACAAAATAGGGGAACAGAAAGCACCCCACACCAGTGTGCCTTGTCTGGGGTTTGGTTACATGGGCCATCCTTCATTCACATGTCTAATTTCTAGTGATAAGTGTCAGAATGGATACACTTTCTTCTGTTCTCAGTAACTGACTCCATGCCACATACAGAACTGGTTCTTAGTAAAATTCTTCAGAGAGACTGAATTTCTCAATGATTCAAGTGGAAGGGTATGAAGAGGCTAAGAAGTAGTGAGGTGAAAAACAGTGTGGAACTCTCCAGGACACCCACCCTTCATAACAGCAGAACAACTGATCAGGTAGACTTCTTTTCATTACCATCAGAGAAATGATTATCATTTCTCTCCAGGCCAAAGCAGAGGAACATTAAGTAAATTGATGGTATTTTAGAGCACACATTGTATTCTTCCCATGCTCATCAAAGTGTGTGTCACCTTCTGCTCACACTCACCTTGACATAACCAATATTCTTGCACCCTGATAAACATTTGTTTAATGAATGAGTGTACAAACGGATGACAATGGCACATAGCATTAAAATCTTCTATTCAGTTTATTTTTAAAAGGAGAGAAAATATGTAAGAGGAAAATAAAAAAGAAAGAAATTGATATCCAGTTCATATCTATTCAGCCTAAACAACTCTGAGCTGAACTGTGTGTTGAGCATCACTGGCAGCTGGCCGGGTGGCGCTCTAGTTTGAACCTTGAGGTTGGCCACACACTAATGGGGTGGAGCACTTCCCCAGCACTGTGTTGCACCTTCCTACTTGTTGTTAAGTTTTGAGGTCCTCCTCCAGCTTTCCCTGGTCTTGCATTGATCTCTCTCCCTTTAATTCTCTTACAAACATGCTTATTAGACAATTAAATGCTTAATTTGGATAAAAGAAGAGAGGGTGTGAAAATGATAGTTCACATGCACATCTAATTAGTATTGAGTGGGATAAATTGCAAAAGGCCCAACTTGGATGCATACAAAGAATGGAGCCAGAGCTGCAAAATCAATCTCTTTGTTGAAATGAGGAGTGAGGTAAGTGTCCACCTGGTCTTCCCACTGTTCACAGAGAAAGGTTTACTATGTTTCCCACTCTCTCAATACATACATTCAATTTCTAATATATTAACTTTTCCTTAACAGGCAGTTTGCAATGCTCTTTAGTTCATGTAACTGCTATGGCAATGAAAATCATTATCAAGACTTCTTTAAGGGACAGACCATGAGAAGAAGTGACCTTCTTATGTTATGCATCTTCCAGAGCTGTGGCTGCCACTTCTTCCAGTGGGTGAGGGAAAGGTCAGCAGTGGGTACATTAGGACTAAGACTCTGGAGGCCCGCTCAGACGGCCTCCAGAAGGAAGATCTCTAGGAAGATTGGCCAAGCAGGATAGCGACAATTATTTGCCTCCATCCTGAAGAAATGCAAACTTCAGACACCCAAGGTTGGAAAGAAATGAATAGATACCACTTGTTGAGAAGTTACTGGGTGGCAGGCATTGTGTTATGTGGCATGCATTGTCTCCATTAGCTGCTATAATCCTGTGTTGTATTAGAGTTTATACTTTATGAGCAAGGAAACTAAAGGCTAGTGACATTGTTATATTGCCCAGGATTATAAATCTAGTAAATAATGGGATTAATTTATAATCTCATCTACCTGCATTCAAAGCCCATGTTTGTGCCTCCCTACCATCACTGTCAGTCTCCTAGGGATGGCAGGCCCCTCAGCCACAGGAAAAGCAGAATCAGCCTTCTCAGCTTCTCATCCTTAAGATTCTGCTTCCCACTGGGATCTCACTAGAAGGAAAGGGCCAGGAGGTAGCTCTGAATCACACACTAGGAGCATGGAGAAAAGCCCATGCCAGTGGGGGCAGCATTCCAGAATGTAGCCAAGACAGGCATGTAACATAGATGGGACATAGAGATTCAAACATGGAGCAATTGGAGCAGTAAGGGTCCCTGACAAGAGTATCTAGCATTCAGGGTATCAAGGACTAGGTCCAGGGTGGCATCTGTAGTAGGGGGTAAGGAAATCAGAGAGCTGTTAGAGTACCAGACCTAGATTTAGGAGCAGTACAAGTCTCTGGGAGGTTTGAGGTCAACTGAGACCTGCCATAGTTCAGGACAAGCTGGGTCCCAGAGATAGTGCTGGGACACACAGGAAAATAGAGATTGATTCTAGAACAGAGTAAACACCTAGGTTCTGTAATCTGAGTCTCTTGACATGGAACCACACCAATTGGATAAACTCCTGAACCAAAAGCCACAGGTCTTAGGCTCCATGCAGGGTACCAGCCTGGAGCCGGACATAGTCCCTGAGACTAGGGGGACTGTACCTGCCTGGAAACATTAAATAATCCAGGTACAGGGGAAGCTGCAGGGGCCAGGACTGAAGCAGGCAGTCCATCTTGTCACTCTCCTGTCCAGTGTTATATCAGCTGGAGATCAGCCATCTGTAGAAATCCAATAGACATATAACTTAGACATGTCAAGTAAATCAATCTCCAATTGACCTGGACGAGCCATTTCTGTTTTTGCCTTGAGCAAATGCCACTCAAGAGCTGGATGACGGAGCACACCACAATGCTGTGACCTTCCTGCAGTCTTCCCGGGTTCCGTAGTCGCTGTGCCAGCCTCTCCTCCCTGGGGCTGCAGTGGTTTGAGGGTACATGCCTAGCCTGATGGCAGCCTGAGTCTTATATACTATAGAATCTGCAGGCCAGAGCTGTGTCCTTTTGGTCCAGTTCCTTATCAGGGAGCACTGGTATCCCTTCACTACCAAGAGCATCCAGCAGTTAACCATCAAATCGAGACATCTCTGGCCCTGCCTTGATTGTCTCTATTGTGCCTCACTCCCTGACTGGGAAACAGGAGGACTGAACGCCAAAACTGGTCCTGAAGCTGCCCTCCCCCACTCTCCGACTCTGGGCCAGTCCCAACTCATTAAAGAAGCAAAGTAAAGAAGAAAAGCAGCAGCCTGACCATGGACCTTACTCTATCAGTCCCTTCCCCAGGACCTGGAACTTGCTCTGTCTACACAAAAAAGACGATTTGGTATTGGAAGACAAGATCTTCCATAATCATGTAAGCACAGTGAGGATAGCACTGCGGTCAGGCCCCCAGCTGAGAGATCAACTGATGACTGAATGGAGAAAATGAATGGGAGTCCTACTAGCCCAGAAGGGTCTCTTAGTTCAATGTTGAAAAAGAAACAGAATTTTTATTTTCAATTTTTGCTGCCAGTACCAAGACCTTGGTACCAGGACCAGGTGTGTCCTGATGGAAAAAAGAGTAACCTATAAATCACAATGACCAAATCCTTCCTTCATCAGGGATATATGTCCACTCTGATTGCCAAACATAAGTTTCTCTCTCCTTTCCCCTCCTTCTCTTGGCTTTGGGGACTCTTTCTTTCTTCCAGTGACCAGTATGGCTAATTGCTTCTGCACCATCATCTCAATTCCTCCTGTTCCTCTCCCTTCCTTCCAGTCACCCAATCCCCTATGCACTCATGCACACACAAAAAGGAGAGAGGGGAAAGAGACTGAGAGACAGAGAGAAAGCTGTCCACTGTAGCCTCAGTACCACCCCCAGCTCACCATCTCTCATCTCTTCTCTGTCATTTCTTAATCTCCTGATGCTCCTAGAATGAAGCTCTCTATTCATTGGCTGGGCCACATCCAGTGACGACCTGTGACTGGCAGACTTACGTTAACTGTTCTTCTTGGGACCCACTTGTCTTGGTATGATTCTCCTGTAGGTCACACAAAGATCCAACAGGCTTTGAAGCTCTGGAACGAAGAAGTCACCTTTCAGCGGAGTATAGAGAAAGTTTGGGCTCCAGCAGCAGTTGCTCTGCATATAGCTAAGCAAGTGACCTTCAGATGCTGGTGGTCACAGACTCTGCACTAGTATCCACACTCCAGTGGGCCAGATTCAAAGCCTGGAAATGAGACAAATGAGTCATTAGTGATTTGTCTTTGATGGCTTTGATGGAGGTAAACAGAACGGGCCTAAGTTCAAGAGCCAGCAAATGTACTTTCCTCTCAAAGGAAGAGGCTGCCTGTGAGCTCCAGTTCTGCCCTGCCTTCAGACATCTCTGCGGACATGGAGAATTTCCTTGCCCTTTCTCCATGCTCACCCCAGATCCATGGAGCTCTCACATTGTTTCCCACCAACGCCTAACATAAAGAGATTAATACCAAGATGCTATGAGAATCCCTATCCAAGGCCTAGCTCAGGTTCAAGATCAAGAACACACTCTCAGCCGGGCATGGTGGCTCATGCCTGTAAGCTTCAGCCTATTAAATGGCCGGGGCTCGGGATCGCGGTTCGAGTCCCACCTGGGGCCCGAAGCGAGACCTAGTTCCAAAAAAATAGCTGGGTGTGGTGGTGTGCGCCTGTAACCCCAGCTACCTGGGAAGATGAGGCTGGGGATTGCTTGAGTCTGTGGTACAACTAGTCTCAAAAAAAAAAAAAAAAAAAAAAAGAACACACTCTCTAATGGAAGCATCCTTCCTTTGGTCAATAAAACATCTAGCAGAAACAGAGGGACAACATGTGGGGGTGGGGAGTTTGGAGTGATGAAAGTATCCTGCACTATGATCATGGAGATGGGTATTAGACTATGTATTTGTCAAACTTGCAGAATGTTACATCTCAAAGAATAAATTTTATAGTACATAAAAATTTTTAAAAATAGAATAGAACTTTGATTCATAAACATATGAAGCAAAATGAGGGAATTTGTAAGCAGGCCCATCCTCTTGCTTCCTGGACCTGTGTATTTGGAATTGCAGAGAAATAGCATATGGACCACATATTGCAGGATGGTGCCCACCTCTCTCAGGGTTGCATCTTCCAGCTGGTGCCAAAATGAAGTTTTCAACAAGTCATTCCTGCTCTCTTTCCTACTTCTGGATTCTGGGAGATAAAATCCAAAGTCTTCTGCTTAACGTGAGTTCCCAAGTTCATGAATATTCTCAGGCTCAGGACCCATTTGAACAGATTATCAACCCCTCTGTTCTTGATTCAAAGATTCTAGCCACCCACCCAATCCAACAGCCACTGCTCAGGAATTATGCAGATCCTCCCCTCAAATTTTCTTTCCTTCCAGGCAAAATCAAGCTGCTAGAAGGACTTCCCATCTCCAGTAGGGTTTCAGGCAATCTCTGAGTATGAATATAACTTCCCAGCTTCTACTTCCTATTAGTATTGACAGATGCTGCTGGAATAATTAGAAAGTCAAGCTCTAATTTCTCCCTTTGTTATTTATAAGGTCCCAGTGACTTCCCTGTGGAGTCACAGGTTCTGTGTGATATTCAGCAGGATAGTGGTTTAAGCAGGAATTAGTTTTATTTCTCACATACAGACAGCAGACTACATTTCCTGGCTTCCTATTAGCTGAGTGGTGTGATGTGACTACTTCTAACTAGTGAAAAATTACAAATCCCTCCTGTAAGTCTGAGCATTACCTTGCTGTTGTGACCTTCCAGATCACCCTTTTTCTCTGGGTATAATTGACATCATATAAGATGCTTATTACTTCATCATCTTGAACCCCTACATAATTGTGATGATCATAGCCTTCCCTAATTCCTCCCTGGACTAGTCCTCAGTGGAAGATGATGTTGAATTAATAAAATTTAACTCTTTGTCATCTTAAACCACTGAGATTACAGGAGCTGCTTGTTACTGCAGCATAACCTAGCTTAACCTGAGTGATATAGATGCTGAGATGGTCACAATCCTTCGAGGATTTGTTTGATCATAACTGGTTTTCACTTTGTGTAAGACTGTTCATTGAGTCCTGACTATCACACTTACAAACTGCCCATGAGAATCAAACGTGTTCTGTTTCTAACAAGGTCATATCTTGCTAAGATTTCCCATCTCCAAGAACACCATAGACCCATCTAGAGTATTCTTTAACCATGGGGGATGATCACTAAAGCACTGAAAAAAGAATTTCTTACACTTCCTTTATTATCCTTTTCACAAACAAGGGAGTGAGAAGATCGAGTCTTGTCAAGAGATAGAGCAAGAAAGCAGTCTGTGGTTTTTTAGTCCCTTATCCATATCACTACAGAGCTTTTTGATCTTTTGCCTTCACCCAGGAAGGGCCAGTAGTCAGTAGAAGTTTCCATTAATTAAAGCATCAAATTCTTGGAACTTTACTAGCATGTACAGTATCTGATGGACTTACCTATGACAGTAGATTCTGCCTCATTTGAAATTACATTTCACCCTCATTAGTTAAGACTTTGAAACATGTATGCCCACCCCCAAGTTAGCACAGATAGTGGACTTGCAACTATTTTCAGACTTTATTTTTCCTTCTATCTCCTGATCATACATTTTACTCTTCTAGTCCACATTGAGTCAAGTTGAAATCTTGCTTATTGGAGAACAAGGTAGGGCTAGAGAATCACCCATTTCTCTATGCAGGAGAGGTGCAAAGAAGAGTTTTGCCAAGGTGTTTGAAGAGACATGCTCATAAAACCCTCCCTTGCTGACAGACACCCTTGTTCCAGTATCACATGCCCAGATCATCTATGCCCTTGGTCCATGAGGTTATGAATTAACTAGAGCTGTCTTCAGACACTAGGAGAGTCAATCCCTGGCATTACTAAAGGAGTATCAGCCCAACAGTCACAAGCAATGAGAAATGATTTACTTTAAGGAGAGATTTTTGATGCTTGACCTAAGGTTAAGGCACTTGTTTCAGCTATCAGATGCTATCAGAAGGCTCCTTCTCTGCATATCTCACTCCCCAGTTGCTCTGTAGCAAGGCTGCTCATCCCCACACTTACTTCCTCACTGGATTCCTGCTCTTCTCAGGTGAACACATCAGGTATCTGAGTAGCTATTATTTCTCTGTATACTTATTCATTCAATTTGGGGCCGTGACAACTGCACATACCCCAAGGGCCTGCTCCCTACAACTAATTTCTGGAACCAATTTCTATATCAGCCAAGATTCTGCTGCAACCACAGAAACCAATTCTGACTGACTTAAGCAGGGGGGAAAACATAAGGCAGGAAGGAAGTTTTTGTGTGTGATTAATTGGAAGGACCCTGAGGTAGCACATAGAATTAATAGTGAAAATTTGGTGCTGGAATGTGGGCTCTCATGGACAGACCTATTCTCTGCATCCCAGTAGCAACAAAACTAGGGGACATGCTCAGATGACCTATATTTGCCCTTCATCTTCCTTTGTCCCATAGTTACATTTCCCAGAACAGGATTGACTGGTTCAAGTCAAGCAGCATGTCCAGTCCTGAGGATAGTCAGAATCTGTTATAGGTTGAAGGGAAAGAAAAGGGTATCCCTGAAGAAAACCTCAACCACTTTCCCTAGTTCAAGACCACATAATCCGTCTCAATTCAGAATCCTCTTCCCACTAACCCAGTGATGGGGAGTGGGGGCAGGGCTACATGGAAATGAATAAACACTTTGTCCAGAGGAGAGGGCCCTATTCAGGGCCCTAGACACTGGGGCCCCTGGTCACTCATTCTGGTTTTGCAAGAAGTGATCCCTCTGAGCCTGTCTTCATCACCCCACCTGTAGATTCTTCTCCTTATAACTAAAGAATAGCTTCTAGTTACCCCAGATGCTGTGGTAAGCCCCTCTTTTCTACCCTGCTATGACACCATAGTAATGAAAGAAACTATTATCTGTTTCCATTGGGTAGAATTAACACCCCTGGATGAATCCCTTAGAACACTTAACAAGAGGACAAGCATCATTCAGGAAACATTTTCATCACTTTACTAGCAGCAACCTCTCTTGGGAGGACTGAACCCCATATAAGCTCACTGATAATACCAGATTTCATCCTTAGAAATGTGAAACTTCACCTCACTGACATTCATGTCCTCTCAGACACAGGATTGGTCTCCAGGGAGACAGAGACCTATGAGATTCCACATCCCATATGAGAGTGTTGGCAACTATATATAACCAATAGTCCTATAAGACTCCAGAGGTCAATGAATGACATAAGTCAGATTCCATCATAGCCCATACCACACAGGGAAGCCCTGCTCCTCACACCACCCCAGTCTCTTACAAGTACTGCCACTGCATCTTCCAGTGGTAACACTGACAGGAAACTGGTTGGTACTCTTTCTAGAAATCTTCAGTTAGGTGTTTTCTCTGATATGTGTGAACTCCAGCATCTCTGAATTGCAATGTCTCTGTTAAAGCCTCTCACTGGCCCCTTGCCTTCATCCCTGGTCCCTGTCTACTGTCCAGTTCATCTTTCCTTCACATTCATCTTCCATGGTACTTAGTATTTATCAATCAAACTCATTCTCTGTAGATCTTTCCTGATCATTTCCTCAGCCCCTCTCCTCAGGAAAACTGGCTTCATCTCTGTGCCCCAGTCTGTCCCATATTTGTGTTAGAGCATCTCAACATGTCTGTGCAATTATTTGATCAACCACAAATCAGCCTTCTTTTCCCGTGGGTTCCTCCAAAGCAAGCAATACAAGTCTCTCTATTCAGAAGACCCAGCATCATGCTTGAGATAAAAGTGATTCAAAGCCCTTATTGAAGGATTGAGTGCCAGGAGGCTTAGCCCCTGCCTGTGGGCTCAAGATAATGCTGTGATCCCAGACCTGGTGCAGGACCTGCACCAATACCATTCATTCCCCTTCTTTGGTCTGACTGGATCCCAACTGCCAGCTTTATAGAGTCTCCTCTTATTTATCCCCTTGAAAACTCTTTGTAAATTTTCAAATAGTTTCAAAGCTTTAACTTTCTACCAACTGTCTCCTCACACTATCTCTGGTGACAAAGAACAGCAGGTTGGGAGAAGAGTTATGAAATGCGTCTTTCCATTTTTAGTAAATTGAAAATTTGTGAAAGCCAGGTATCAGAATAAGTTAAGAAGCAGGATCAAGACAGAAAGAGACAAGTACACTGGCCTGGATCTCCATGCCTGCTCCAAATTCTCCTTCCCAATGGTGGGTTTTTCCATCTATAGCTAACCCTCCCCAGTGACTTGCTATGAAGTAATGGAGTCAAGTAGGTTGAACCCAAACATACTGAGTGCTACCACAATCTCTGGTATAAGACTGTGCCAAATCTGAGCAGTGAAGAAACTGGTTAAGTAAGAATTTTCAGAAAAAATATAAAAATTATAAAAATTTAGAAAAACTGGCAAAATGGAATCTTAAGACTTTTTGAAACAATACTATGAATTTATTATATGCTGTATCAAGTGTTTATTTTCTCCCCTGCAAAAGTTAGGCAACCTATTATTTTCAGAGGCAGGTCCAGTTCATAGCCCCTATGATGGAGAGTTCTGGGAAAGAAGGGGCTATGTCTACCAAAGCTGAACATATGCATATTTCTTGATATAGCAATAGAAGCACATCTATCAATTCATTAACCCTGCATTTGATATATAAAATCTAAAACTACCCAGATGACCATTAACAGAAAAATGGATGAAGTAATAATAATATATTCAAGCAAACACTATTGCACAACAATGAGAATGAATGGATGAATGAATGGCATGTATTGATAGGAATATCACCATTATAGTACTGAATGAAACAACTAGAGACAAAGAACTACTTACTGCTTTTGTTTACATAAGTTTTAAAAGCAAGTGAATCACAAATATGTCGCAAATAAATCAAGAGAGTATCCTCTGATAGAACAGGCAAATATATCTGGTAACAAGTAAATATAACCCAGTATATATACACAATAGAGTACTATTCAGCCATAAAGGAAGAAAATCCTGCCATTTTCAATAATATGGCCAGAACTTGAGTGTATTATTCTAAATAAAAAATGTTAGAGAAAGACAATTACTATATTAAGAGAGAGAAAGACAATTACTATATTATCTCACTTACATGAACAATCTAATTAAAACCAAACTCATAGGAACAGAAAACAGAGAAAGGGGAAATAGATGAAGATGAAGGGAATCAAAACAAATTTCCCATTATAAAACAAGTCCTTGAATGTATAGCATGGTGACTATAGTCAGAGTATTACATATTTGAAAATTGCGTAGAGAATATATCTTAAAAGTTATCATCATACAGAAGAACTTTGTAACTATATGAAGGGGTGAATGTTAACTAAACTAACTATAATGAATATCTCACAATTTATGCATATAGTGAATCATGTTGTGCATCTTAAGCTTATATAATGTCATATGCTAGGTAAATCTCAATAAAACTGAGGAGGGCAAAAGTCAAAATCATGGAAGAAGGTGTACTGACAGGGAGGGAAAAATACAAAGAGGTGGCTTTAGAGTGAATAATGTTCTATTTCTTAATCAGGATGCAGATTACACACATGTGTCCAGGCAATATAAATTCACTAAATTGGGCATTTATCAATTTTACTAAATGTATATTATTATAACAATTAATTTTCACCACTGAAATACTGCCACACATTAAAAAGTGACTTTGACAAAGCCTCTGAAGAAGTGGTCATGTAGGAAACCTGGCTCCTCCAGACTCTGGCAATACAACACTCATGCCAAATGGAGTACAGATTTCTCCCCGTAATGACACAGCATAATAACAGCTTGATGCCAAAGAAAAAGGGTTTAAAGATGTATTCTGGATGATCTCACTTATATGAGGGATATAGGGAAAATCAAACAAACAAATAAGAAAAAATGAAAACAACCAATGGGACTGAACCATGGAGCAAGAGAGGAGGAGGGGGAAGAAGGTGCGGGAGGTGAAGAGCACAAAAGATCAGGATAGTTAACAAATGTTAGTGAAGTGGGAAAGCCCCAGATCGGAAGAGC
>PVHY01014277.1:0-38897 GCA_004024945.1 Uropsilus gracilis
AAAGGAAAATCAAAAGGAGAAAGAAAAAGGAAAAGGAAAAAAGATTTGATTTGAGGGCAATTACAAAGGAACAATCTTCTCAAAACATTACAAAAGATACTGTCCACTTCATTTTATTCTACAGTGAGAGTAAACATCCAAAAACAATTTGTTATGTTCAGAAGATTAAAAAGGAATGAGATTACGAAATACTGGTCTATTAATATGTGGTTTTGATTGCTGAAGGCAGAGTAAAAGTAATTGTTTGGGATTGAATCGACTGCCTTTTTTTACAAGTGCTAGCAGATACAACTCTTATTTAGAAAGCACCTGTCAATTTCAGTGCAACTTTCTACCCATTTTATTCACTGAGCTAATACCACCATCCCTATGAGAGAGATGCTATCTAAGAGACCAAAGCTCAGAGGCATTAAGCTACCTGCTCCAGGTTGCATAGTTAGAAATCAGGGTTGCAGAGATTCAAACTCAGTTCGTGACTCCACAATTTCTGTGCTCTCTGATGCTCCACAGACCCTCAAGAACAACAGAGACCACCAGAGGGATGGGGGAAGGAGGGAGAGAAAAGGGAGAGGGGGTCCAAAGGACTATGGTGGAGATTATGAGGTGTGGGAACATAGCTCTGAAGAGATGTGATCCTGTACCTGTAAATTATGCACAGTGTTACAAACCAATGCTACCTCAATAAAAAATAGTACAATTAAATAATGCAAGTTACGGTATCCTGGAGGTCTTTAAAAAATGAGGAATTCCATTCCCCTCTAGAGTAACCAGAGACAAAAGGTATTTCAGCAGTCTGTTCCTGGAATCCTACTAGAGACAGTATGCAAAGACAGGTTCAGTGTTAGTTGTGAGGATGCACTGAGGCACTCTCATCACTTGGCTCTTCAATCCCCTGCACCCCCAAAGACCAATAAACTTTTGAGCCAGGAGTTGAGCAAGGAATTGATTTTCCTTTGATTAAAATTCCTGAGTAGGCTGCTCTAGAAACCTGGGGAAGCTTTGCTTTGCCTTCCAGACATCCCATTTCAATACCAGACAGATGTTAACAATTAGGGATGTTCAAAGAACAATAAACATAATTAAGGAGCCGGCAGGACTGAACTTATACTCCAGGTAATCACTCTCCAAGGATACTGTGCCTTTCTGAAAGCTAGAACAAAAACAAGAGCTTCTTGAAGCTTCAAACCAACACTTTTCTTTGGTTTTGCCCTGATCAGTGCCTCCTCGCCCCCATTCCTCCTCCCCTGCATTGTCCACCAAAAGATTCTTGACTTTCCAGGTGAGGAGAGCAAAATAAGGGACTTCTCATCAGAAATAAAGGGTTGAGTTCTTTCAAAGTTTGGTTGTTGGAAAATGAAATTTTTCACTTAGAACAACTCTCCCTGCCCCAAAAGCTCTAGCAGGCTCACATTTGCACATTCCCAATGACCCAAAGGTAGTGTAGGGTAAATGAATTTTCAGAGTTTTTACCCTTCTGCCATTAGTCTTTATGACCAGCATCAAGGTATTGTGCCCTTCCCATGATTGTGAGCCTGGGTCCAGAGGGTGTGCCCATGTGTGAGTGGGCTGACCAAGGCCTAAGAGGAGTGGATAAAAGGACCACGCCACCCTGTGGAAAGAGCAGAAAGCATAAGGAGAGAGCACAGAGAGTGATGGAGAGAGATAGAGACCAGAGGAAGAGCATGAACATTCCTGCCCCTGCTGCCTCGCTTGCCTGCTCACCATACAATTGGCCCAGCTGCTCTGCCTGGTGTGCCTGAGAGAGCAGCAACATAAGTAAAATCCACCAAGGGCTCTGACATTGTTCTTTTGCTTCTAGAACTGACAATGGACTTAGCCAGATTGAGCCATTTGCAAAACAGGCAGCAAGCAGGTAACACATGAATTAAAATTTCAAAGAAATTGTTGTATAGAAAAGTTTTAGCTTATTTTTCAGAAAGTATTTTATAAATCACTGGACATGACTTTTCTGTGCTCTGGAATTCTGGAATATTCTACATATACTATTCTAACCTCCCTTATTAACACTCATTCTTTAAGTCTCAGCTTAGTCAGCAATACTTCCAGGAAGTCTCCCCGGTTCTGCCCCATTTCCACCCAACACCCATCTGATCAGGGGACCGAGATGGTATCTATGAGCTCCTGTGGCTCTTTGTATGTTGTCTGTCACAGATTTATTAGCTGTCTTTTCCTCTACATTATAAATTCCATGAGGATAGTCTCCAAGTCCATAATTCATTTTTATCTCTATAGCTTCAGTACCTAGAATAATTCCAGGCAAAGTAGACACTCAGTAAATAGCTGATGAATGATGAATAAATATTACTAATAACCTTTTCAACCTAGTATTCTGAGTCTTAGCAATAAAGAGATGTTTTTATAGAGTGGCAGAACATTTACAGAGATAGCCTAAATTTACTTGCTTTTTAAAATTTCTCTTTTGTGAAATTTAGCAAAACTTTAATCAAGAACTTTATGAATAATACTAATTTATTTAATCTCCACTCATCAAGATGAAGTAGGTGCTCTTATAAATCTACTGCTTTCGGACAATGAAATAGAAATCCAGAAATAGCAAGCAACTTGCTCATAGTCATACAGCTACTATCTGGACTTGAGCCCAGTTTAAATTTGGTCAGCCTGGACCATATCTTGGTTGTGATGAGCTACAATTAAAAAAGAATCAGTATATACTCAAACATTTCACTTAGAAGAATGGCCAAGTTCATGATATTTATAATGTTCTAAACTTGACTTCACAAGCTCCTAGAATTTATGCTCTCATTTACATCATAGGTATCTCAAGCTTCATAAAAGGTTCTCACATCCCTTAATTCTTAACTTCTCAGAACTTAAGTTCACATCATCCTTTCTCCTGGAAGCTCAGCTGCCAGAAGCAATAAACATTTCAAGTACAGATGGACTCTATTTGTTCTCAGGATTAAAAACAAAATTTATTATTTGTTTCCTAATATCACTGTCTTAAACTTTATTCATGTATTCAAATAACTACCTAAAATGTATTCAAATATCTACCTGAGGGTTCTTTTCTCAATCTTAATTGATAGCACTTTGTCTTATCACCAAAAGGGACATTTGTGCTAAACATCCTTTTATATTTATTATCCTATAATAATACTAATATCTATAATTATCCTATAATAATACTAATATAATACTAATAGCCATCGGTATTATTACACAGCAAGGTATCACTTTAAACATTCTTCCCACTTCCTTCCTCCCTTCCCCCCCTACTTCCCTTTGTTCCACAATGATTCATCATTCATTCATTTGTTCAAATATTTATTCACTATTTGAAGGTGTCAGGTATTGCATAGATGATGAACGTACAACTTTCACCCTCAAGAAGTTAGTATCTTTCCTGACTAAAAAGGTATCTCCAACATCATGGAGATAAAACAATTCTATAATTTTAGATATTAAAAAGAAATAAGAGAAGATGCTATTTCAAGCTTTCCTCTTTTTCCATATTCAGAGTTGCTCTCTGAAATGGTTGGAATACAGTTGCACAGAGGTCAGTGTTATGACTCTGATTTGAATAACTAAACAAAATGTCTCACTGAAAAAAGTAAAAAAAAAAAAGTGACAACATGATTTATAACTTTAAGTCAAAGAGTATAATAGGTAGTTAGAGTTGTGAGCTAATCCCTTTAAAAAGGAAAAAAGATGAGAAGCAACATTTTAAGGCAAGATATATCTGTTAGGAATTTACCATTGGATAGAGTGCAAAATGTCTCTTGCATCTGAATAATAAATATAATTTATTGATTCTCTCTGAATGTATTAGAGAAATAAAGCATGCAAGATAATCATTTATGCTAAGGACATACAGTAAAGGATCAAAATTATTCTCTGCAGCAAGCACTAGGCTGATGGTTAATAGCACATACATTCATTTTCATACCTCTTGCCCTTTTTAATATATCTCCAAGGAAAGACAGAGGCTATTATTTGGCTTTCCCCATGTGCGATTTCTCATATAATGCAGTAAATCTTTAAAAGTTATGTGAAAAGTACATTTTTCTTTCTGGATTCTCATTCATAGTTAAGAATGCTTATGGGTATATTTCATTTAGCATGGACAACATTTCCAATTTAACTTGTTCCAGGGAATGTAACATTTGCAGCTAATTTCCAACATAACATTTAGAAATAGCTCAAAGTGAAAACCCATTATTGGTTTTTGCCATGTTTAAAAGCCAAATGCAAATGAAAACCAAGGCAAGACTACATTTCATTTTAGAGTATGTATTTTTGTTTCTTTTCCAGGAAAACAGATTTTGTGTTAATAGTAGGCTTGTGATGTCACTCTTTGTTTAAAACACAACGCGCAAAGGTCTCAAGGAGAGGAGACACCATGTTAATCTCTGGTATGACCCTTCATAGGCTTCAAATGACCTGATGGGTGGCTCTCCCATTCTCTTGAGATACTCTCCTACCTTCTTGTTAACCGTTATAGCACAAGGTACTGATTTTGATACTCTGTGCACTTTTCATTATGGATGGCTTTACATTATGTTTTTCCCAAACTGAAATGACTCCCTCATCTAGCTCATGCCTCTTACTTGCAAATGATAAACTTTCAGTTATGTACTTTCCAATACAAATCAATGACATTCTTCTCTGAGTATTCATAATGTTATAAATAACCATATTAGTTTTCAGAGTTTAATAGAGTAGGACAATGCTTGTAAATTTAGATAGAAATATTGTAATTACATGATCATAAAAAGAAAACCATAGCTGATATTAGTGATTAAAAAAAATTTACCCTCTGACAAACCATAAAATGAAAAGTAAATGGGTGGACTTTACTTTCAAGTTTGAGGCAATATAAGTCATTTTAAGTGTTTAATGCAAAATGTCATTGAGGTGGACAAATTCTATAAATTTCATATGAAGAGTTCATAAGTTTTAAATGGAGTTCCTAAAAATTTTAAGATAACTGGACAAAATTAGATACAAAGTTCACTGAAAATATCAACAGCATGAAGAATACACAGATACATTTGCAAGTATTTTCTGCACAGGATTTGACAAATTTTTATATTGTCCCTATTAAGGATGTCAGACACTAAGAATTTCTGAATGGGAGAGAGAGAAACACCATGGAAGTGACATGAGGACAGAGTGAGCAGAAACATGAGCAAATTCGTCCATCACAAAAGAACATTAAATGCATATTTATTTTAAAAACCAAAGCTAAAAGTGTCAACATTTCAATTATATATTAATATATCTTATAACTACAGCTCATATAGATGTGTTATGGCAGTATATATGTAAATTGTGTATGAATATAAATATATGTGAATATGTATATATAAATAGTATTTCTGTAAAGAAAATTGAAGATATATTTCTATGCTTTGATTATAAGCCAGAAGAGGCTAAGAATAGCTTACCAGCCCAAATCCTGAAAATATTTGCATTCAGTTTGTCCTAATAAATCTATCTTGTCCTTAATTCTCTTGGCCGCTTTTCTGCCAGTGTCTCATATTCTCCTCTCTTGTAAGCTGGGGAAGGTGAGAAGGCCTTCCTGTCTCAATTAAAAAGAGGTATAGTCAGCACCACAACCCCACATTTCACAGTTCTGGAAATGAGCATAGAATCCTGATGAGAAAGAAGCCAGCTTCTTTTTACAGAGGTGAGACTGCAGGTGGCAAAAAGAAAGGGCACTGAGCTGGGACACCCAGGGACTTGGCATGGATGCTATTTACCAGGATTCATGCTCTTGTGCTCTCTGACCATCTCTGCTTGATCTAAGTAATTCATTTGCATGGACATTAAGCTCCAAATGTCATTGCACACTGTGCCTTCCCATTTTCGAACCACAGGTGCTTACAGATCAGGCTCTTGCTCAACCTGCCACTGACAGCTGAGCCATTATCTGTGCTATGGAGCATTAGGGCATCTGCACTCTTTCCTTTGATAAAGCATACTTACGTGTTCTTCTTCATCACTCAAGACAGCCTGACATTTGCTGAGGAAGACTGTATTACCCTTTGCTTTTTACTAGGTGGCTTCTATGTGTAAAGATCAGTGTTTAACCTTAGGATGTTACGTTTCATTCTAGCAAGGAGACTGCAACCCTGAAATCAACACAATAACCAACTCTACCGCATTTCTCTAGAAGGCTCCTACTTGGTTTCTCTGAATCTTCTCATCAACCATCAGAGCTTTAGATGTATGTGGAAAAAAAAAACGAAAGTTTTCATATCACTTGTTCATTCACTCATTGTTAAACAATATCGACTACAGTCACTGATTGTCCTTCATGTGCCACATATGTTTTACAGACATCAAAGTTCAGAAGTCAGGGATAGATGAACTGGGTGAGTTACTGTAGTATGCCAGGGGAGTTTTTTGTTTTGTTAGTACCCATTTTCTGCTTTCTTCTTTGACTGTACATGAATATACTGGAGAAACATCTGAACCCAACACATTTGAATGGAGCTGATTCCACCTGAAGACTTGAGGCCAGGGTGCTGAGACCTGGTCCTCACCCATCAGAGCATTGTACCCAGTGGGCACAGTGACTCATTCAGTGATCTACAAGTGATTCTGTTAGACACAGCATAATGCTACTTTTGGCTTTTGGTTGGAGATGTTAGAAAGAAGAACATCTATTACTAGAGGTGGTGCTGAGAGTGTATAAGGCCACTATAAGAGAAATCTGCTTTGCTGGGGAATGAGGATGAGAATGAGAGAATGGGGAGTGAGAGTATGCCTGAGAGTAAGCTAGAGAGAGGGAAAGAGACAGAAACATATTACAGATGGATATATGAAGACAGTGATACCCATTCATCTGTCCATCCATCCGAGACAGCTAATCCTACCAGATTTGAACTACTAGATTTGAATTCAAGTAGAGTTGAACTTCCAGATATAGTTGTGCCTAAAGCTCAAAAGACAACAATGAAAACACTGACAAGAGGCAGCCACCCCACAGCTGTCTGCGTGCCCAGGTCCCTGGCCATCGGGACTCCCTTGCCAGCGGGGAGCAAAGGGGGTCAAGGTTTCTGGGTAAGGTCCCTAAGCCAGGTGAGCCCCGGAGGGGGGATAGGGTAGGGGAGATAGCTCCACCCACCAGTGGATGGCTGCTTCAGGGCAGCCATCTGCAGCTCAGATTGGCCGAGCCATGTTGCCCTCTGATCCTAGCCCAAGGTGAGCATGGGGGGGTGCAGGCTTGGCTGTCCCTGCCGGCCCCTGTGTAGGGAGGTACCGAAGCAGGGTGGGGAGAACCCCTTCCATTTCGCTCTTACTCCAGCTAAACTTCAGAGGATCAAGAACACATGCAATACAAACTCCAACATAGAATCGATGAGGGACCGTACAAAAATCCAGCCCACAAGCCTGAGATGGATACAGCAGATGGACAACCAAGAGAACCAGTGCATGCGAGACAAGAGAAACAACTATAGAGACACAATGTCACCATGCGCACTTATGTGCTTGCTGGGCAAAGAAGACCCAGGACTTCATTTTGGAGATGGCTTCAAGGAGAGCAACACACCCTCCCCACATAACAGGAGAGGAGAGGATGACCAAAGATGGGGTAATCGGCCCCACATCAAAACTGCAAAATGAAGCAGAGGAGATGATCTTCAAAGGCCATTCACAGATGCCTGTATTCACGGAGAAACGTCTTGACCAACACTGACTGGGGGTGAGATCCCCTAAATCTCACAACAGAGCCATAGGAAAAGAAGCAAAGCAATGGAGATAGGATTGGAGAAGATGACCTGCAGCAAGGAAACATGTACAGATCACAAATGAATATAAACTGGCCACCCAAGGCAAACTTAGGACTGAAAACCTACCAGCAAGGCTCGTCTGGTTCCAACAACACAGTCCCTCACCCAGTGAAAGGAAAGTGTCACAGGAGACTAATGGACTTAGCCAACTAGTAAACAACAAAGAGACTAATGGACTTAGCACAACTAGTAAACAACAAAGAGTGGGGTTTGAAAGAATGGATGGGACACCAGAGGGAGGAGGGAAGGGGAGGTATCCCAAAACAAAACAAAACAAAAACACTTACAGAGGTTGTGATCTAAAGAACAAAATAAATTAAAGAAAACACTGACAAGCCACAAAGTGATCCCTGAAGAGGAATTCTACCTGGAGCAGCTGAAGAAATCCACTTTCACTTGTCTATTTATTCTTCACTGTTCTTCAAATGTCGCCTCTTCGGGGAAGTTTTTTTCTCTCCTGAAGAATAATTTACATCTTCTATTCAAAATAGATTGGGAGCTCATAAAAATCAGAAAGCCATGGTTTGGTCATAGTTACATCTCACTGTGCCTGTTAGATTGGATATATATTATGTCTGTGACGAAGACTCTTTCAGTGTCTGTAGGCACCCAACCCATCATAAATGTAGGGCATTAAGATGGGAGCAAAATGCTATCCCTTCCTTGAGGAAGTCATCAGGTCATCAACATTCATAGTACACTGGCCTTCAGGGAGAAACCCCCCCAAAGTGATTTTCCTCATCTTCCCTCCTTCTCTACATGTGTTTGTGCACATCTCCCAGCTTTTGAGTCTAGTAACACCCATAAGAGATTAACACAAATGTTACTAAGTCACATATAAGAAGCCTTGCCAATTTAGGTTCAGTTTCTCTGCCTATATGTTCTCAAAACATACGATATTTCTTCTACCAATGAGTTCTTCTCAATCAGGGTGATTTTACTTCCCTATCTTGAAGATACCTGAAACTATCTGTAGACATTATTGATCCTCACAACAGGGGAAGGAGGGTTGCTATGGCAATAGTGGTAAAGTATGCTGTTAGAGACCCTATAATGCAAAAGGACAACCCTCTCCCAGTCCCAATGAAGAATCATCTAATCCAAAATGGCAGTAATGCTGAGGCCGAGAAACTTCTGTATAAGTCATCACATTTTAGAACTATTGATCCATTTTTGTCATTACGTGACTGAACTACATTTCTCTACTAAATGGTAAGTTCCAAAAGGGCAGGCACTTTCAACCTTATATTCCCAGAAACTCACAAGTAGTAGGGGTTTCACCATCATTTGCTGAATGTTGTCTTTTAAAAAATATTAGATCTGCTCTGAATGTAATTTTTCTGTTATATGTAATATAATGTAATGTTTCTGTTATATATATCTGCATACAAAATTTAATTCTGTTTAATCATTTCTATTTTATTAGGAATAAAAGTTGTTGGCTGTGTAGTTGTATTTTGGTTTAATTAACGAGGTTCTATTCCATATAAAAATATTGGCTTCACCATATTAGTAAGTGCTCAGAAAGTTGGCAAGACTTATACATTAGCTGGGTATGGCTGCAGTAATCCCTCACATGTTATAATTTGTGGGTCTGGTAAACCTAACCAGCACAAATAACAAGAAGCCTAAGGTGTGTGAGGGCCACAGAGCTAGTAGAGTGATGTTTTCGCAAGAGGGCAGTGAGAGAGAATACAGGCCCATGTACTGTGTTTCTGCAAACCAATAACAATGCACTCAGATTCTACTGAGCTATCTTTTATGACTGTAGTTCTAAAGGCTCTAATTATAATCTTGAGTCATAATATTTGTTCAAAAGCTTTACATTAAGTGAACATTCAAATGTGAATTTTACACAGATGTCAATTTCTGGAAGAGCAATGATATGAAAACACTGGAGAAAGATCACGGTTAGCTATTAAACTGAATCAAAACGGAGGTATTAAAATACACTGTTTTACAAAAATAAAAAGCAATTCATTTACAGAGGACACTATCCTTAAAAGTATGTAACAAATTCACACTGGATCAATTTTCAGAGATGTTTATCTTCTTCATAGGGCAGTAAATTATTTGAATACTGTATCCATCAGCTTTCCTTTGAAAGTACACTAAACCATTCATGTCTTATACTTCCATGTTGAAAGTATACCTAAAATGCCTCATTTTTTGTACCTAAAATGCCTCATATTTTTAAATAATACTAACTCAATTTTGATTTTAGAAAACTTTTTCCCCCTGAAAATCCTCAGTCTCTGGTTGGCCATCAAACATAGGGTGGAGCCTGAGAACATCTTCAGGCAGCTTTTGTTTTGTTTTATATCAACACAAGGCTCTTTTTTCTGGAAGATGATAAAAACGTAACAAATCTGGTATCATTGTCCTCAAATCCCAACTCAAAGTTTCCCTAGATTTTTTTTTTCTTTTCTCTGTGCCCTGAAGGAACTTAAGAAACGTTGTTGAGTAGAAAAATGAAGATTTCAGAGCTCAATTTTCACCCAAAAAATTGTTTTGAGTGAAAGAATGGGTCTCATTTTTTGGGTGAGAAAAGTAAAATTTAGTAAAATTAATTGAAAGTATCACAAAGTGGAGGATAGTCTCCAGGGTCTTTGAAAGCCATACCTTCAAAACTCAAGTAGTTCTACCTTTCTGACATTGCAGAGTATATGCTGGCAGGGAGCACAGATTCTAGAATGGTTCTGTTACACTCTTATAAATTGGAAAATAACATCTCTGTAGCTTATCACATTATCAGCACAGTAAAAAATATTCCCCAATAGGTGAAAGTCATTATGAAGGAGAAATGTCTATTTTTAGGATTTTACGGAGATGATCCAACAGAGAAAAAATTCCTGAAAGGCCAAATTTCCATATATGTTGGTTACATTATTTGGGAAATTTAGGAGAGTAGATGAAAGAAATAAAACTTCTCACAGGAATGAGAGAAAGATAATTGGAAAAGATGCTGTTTTCTTGGTCATGGACTTGACAGAAAAATCACTGGAACTGGAGCTATGTTCTACTTATTTTTTCTCCTGATACTGTATCTTGTACACTGTGGGCTCTTAACAAGTATTTGTTCAATGATTTTCCTTACAGCTTGGATAAAAGGAATTTTAAAGGTGCTATTCAAATAGAACCTGAAAAATTCTTGTTAACCAGAAAAACAAACTATGCCTAATTTTCATAATGACTATCACTGTAATAATAAATGTATACATAAGATATTCTTTCTGTTGTCATTTTCCTCCACTTAATAAGCATAAGGAAGAGACAAACTTTTCTCTGTCTCTAAAGCAATGCCATCCTCCATGGGGGCCTTATGATTTCCTATGTAACATGGGAGAAAGTAGAAATACTGTCATTACTGTGGGAGATGGATGAGGAACTATAGCAAGAAGGTTCTACCATTTCATACAGAGATCATATCTAACCAGGATTGTGACAATGCTGAGTTTTTTTAAATGACGGAATGAAAACAAAAATAGAATGAACATGTATTAATGCTAACTATGTGCCAGAGCCTGAGTATGCTATTTTACATGCATTGCTTAATTTAATTTCTGTAAGATGTTATGAAGTAGGTATCTTTCCCCATATATTCAACATAGACAATGACATAATAAATGTAGTAAAGTTAAAGTGAATTTTTGATAGTATCTTGGTTCCTGACTCCCATGTGAGCTTCTGAGGTGGCACTCAATTCACACTTTGGTGATTTTATCATGGTTCTCTGATGTGTTGTCTGCCTTGCAGGTCTAGAATATTTGTTATTAAAACCAGAGTGGTTCCACTTCCCAGAGATGAAATGTGAATTAACAATCTAAGATTATGCGCATATAGAGGTGTAGAATGAGAAACTTTTTGTCATAGGTACAAGAACACTCACTATATGAACTACTTAGAAGACAAATAAATTCAGAAGATTGTTGGGTGAGCTGGGACAGAAAAGAAAACAATCTCCATCTAAAGGGATGCAATGCCATTGTAATGGAGCCATTAACAGGGCATCTCAACACTATCCCTCTTTGTCATCGATGATCTAGGTGTTTGACCTGGACCACTTAATGAGTTTTCACCAAAATAGCCTCACCTCCCTGAATGGTGATCATCCTTTTCACTGTTTTCAGAGAACACCAACTTCTCTTCTGATAAGCACTTTCCTTTTTAATTTACAGCAAGACATTTGATCAAGTTAGAATCAAGTCTCACTTTCTAAGAAGTTATTTGGGCTCCTATTGAAGAAGTACTTCACATTTTTAGGTCATAAATATTAAGAGTGCTTTGAAAAACAGACTTTCTCTCCAGAAAAGGCATGCAAACAATCATCAATCGATATTCTTTACAGAACTATAGAAAATTGTGTTGAATCTAAAATTAAAAACCATTGCTTAAGACAAATATGCATATTCCTCATGGATTCACTACAGATTGTCTCAGTGGTACCTACAATCCTTATCAACTGGTATTAATTGCATTTTGTCATAAGAAAACAAAAACTCAGTGGGGGTAAGTGATTTGTTCAAGGATAGACCAAAGGCAAAGGACAGACCAAGAAATTGATTAGCTGTAATAGTAGACATAAGAATGCCTTTTTTTTTAACATAGCTTTTTGCAAGTGAAAGCTTCACTCCATATTCAAAAAATCCAGGGTATGGAAAAAGAGACTAAGTGGAAGTTTTATAACTTTTGAATATCCAAAGATGACAACTGTTTCATTTTTAATTAGTAAAGATAGACTCGGTTACCATTTCTCCCACTATAATGAGGGGTAGAAATTACAAGAGGTTAAGTAACTTGCCCAAATGTTCTTAGCTGGAAGTGACAACTAGAATTTGAACAGGGAATTTTGTTCCAGAGGCTGAGCTTTCACCTACTCTGCTTTGAGATATCTGACCACAGATGAAGTAATTTCTGGTTTCCTTCATTTCCCCGGGTCAACTCTTACACTGAAATTGCCAAGGGCAGTCAAAATAATACATTTTGTGCACACCTGAGAGTACTGTCTTGAAGGAACTCTGAAACGTTAGCTTTAAGAGGCTCAGCAATCAGAGCATTGGATGGATGGAAAGTGTGAGAGTCATCTGCTTTTGTTCAGTTTTTAAAAAGAGATGTGAAATGGTTTATATTTTACTTCAAAAATAGTCCATCTTTGCATTTTCCTTTTGCACTATGTTATATATCATTAGGCAACAAAGCTTTTTTTCTTCCTCTCCTGATAATAAGGAGTGATTAATCACAATCACCTGTCACACTTAATTTAGCATTCATCCCATGGAAAGATTTTCCACAGGCTCCAAGGTGAAATTTACATTTTAATGTCTATAGATGAAGAAGTATAGCAATGTGTGTTACACTTCTTTCCCACTATGAAAATCATTTTCAGGAATTTAGACTGTTAAATAATCATTTCTTTTATAAGACTAGTTCTAAAGCTACATATAAATTTTGAAATCTATAGTATTACTTAGGTATTTTAGTACTTTACTTTTTGCAGCCAATCATGGAAGACTTGCTTTTATAGCTTTCTCTGCAGAGTCATCTTAATTATAAGGAAATCCCTTTACAAATGGCTTTCCATTTACAGCATTTCAGCTGGAATCTAACGTTGGTTTTACTGGAAATGAAAAAATACTACCAGAACATAGCATTAAAGACCTGAATTGGAAATGAACTATATTCTTTTACCTTTAAGAATATTTAAAGTTACTACATTATTCTCTTTTAAATAGTAGTTTCCCACTATTTAACCATGGTTACCTGATGGTGATTTTGTGGAGCACAGACCTCTTAGATTCTCAAAATCATAGAAAAAAATTTTCAGGGTGAAAGAAGTGCTATAAGTCATTTCATTCAATCCACACATTTTACTTATGAAGAAAATGCATTTCATTCAATTTACAGCAATCATGGGATTTAGGATGACCCTCTCTACACTGCTTTGAATATAGTGCCCTTATGGCACCATGCTTTTTATACAGCTCACATGGGTGGAGATTTGTTGGCCCTAAAGACAGGGTTTTCTTTTAGTCTTTTTCATACAATTTATGACAAACTAGCAGCATGTAATATATCAGTATATTACATTCCTTCCTAAGAATATAAGCTCCCAGAGGACAAAGAATTTGTCTGGCAGTATAGTAGAACTCAAAAAATACTACCATGAAGTTTCAGATCTAATCTTAAAAAAATTTCATCTTAATCTTAATACCACTGAACTTTACAATTATAAATGGTTAAATGGTGGATTTTATGTTAAATATACTTTACCACAATAAAAAAAAGAGAACAATTATATGGTAGTTTGTAGCTACTAGGTTGACAAAAAAATCATAAAACCCCAAACATAAAACTTGAAAAAGTAGCAAATATCATTTTATAATTTATTCTCTAAAATGTTTGTTTGCATTAACTAGGATTACAAAAAATGAAATATTTTAAAATAATTGCATTGGACTAAATTAAGGGCTTCTACTCAGTAAAAGTCACCATAAAGAGATCATAAATCAGACTCACAAATCAAGAAAAGAAAAAAACACACATACAAGCAAAAAAAAAATTAAGTATACAGAATATATAAATAGCTCCTAAAATCAATAAGAAAATAAATACAAGTTATCAGCTATGGAAAAGAATGGTAAAAGAGAAAAATGCATATTTTAGAACAAAGACTAAGGGATAATAATAGCCAATAATGACCAATATAAATAAGATCAATATTCAACTTCTTTAGTAATAAGAAGAGTAAAAGTCACAATGATATATAATAAAAAGAATTGAAAGCAGTAAGCAGTAAGCATGCTTTTCTGCAGTTATTTATAAATCCATGTTTGCAGTAGCATTATTCAGAATAGTCAAAACTTGACAAGCAACGATGTTCATGGATAGATGAGTGGATAAGCAAAATGTGCTTTGCTTGCAAAATATACAATGGAGTATTATTCAAGCATCAAAAGGAAGAAATTCTGACATGTGCTTCTTAGCATTGATGAAAATTTGGCATTGTTATATATTCATGTGGCTATTGCTTTCCTCCTCGAAAGAATGTTAAGTTCTGTGAGGGCAAAGAATCTGTGACCTCTAATAGTGTTCTAGTCACTGCTCTGCAAGCACCTTGGGGATTTTACATAAATTTCTGTGTCTTAGTTCCTTTGTAATATCAGTATAATATCTCACAGTATAGCTGTGAGTATTAAATGACATAACGATTGTTAAGTAATGGGAGCTGACATGGTGCTGGCAGCACTTTACATGGGGTTGGTCTAGGCTAGCCTGAAAAGCTGAAGAGATGCCATTCAGAGGCAAATTCATTCTACAGACACTCTAACACGCATGTGTAACATGAGACTAGTACCTGGAGATTAGCGTGACAGTTTTTATATTAGCAAAGCCTGGAAACAACTAATCACACATAACTATACATGAGAAAATGTAAACTAAAAGAGAACACAGGATGGCATTAATCTGGGGAGATGAAGAACAATGATATCCTTGAGAGGAGAAAAGAGGTTTCATATGGTAAACAAAATTCTAATTTTTAAGTTGGGAGATGGGCATGTAAATGTCTTATTACTCTTTAAAACATGCTTATCTATTCTATATACTCATCCTTTACATATATAGAATATTCATTAACAACTAATTAAATGAAATGCATGACAATATGCAAGATGCAAAGTATCTTGTATACCTTATATACAAGTATAGTATACCTTAACTATACTTCATTAATTTGCTAATTAATTAACTAGCAAAAGTTTTGCTAATAATTTTATATTTCTCCCTTTGCTATGTTCTCATGTTTTCTTCTTTTATTTACAAAAGGTGACAAAGAGTTAAGGAAAGTAATTACATTCAACATAAAGAACTCGACTTTTTATTTTATCCATTAAATGTTAGCCTCCTGGGAACCAATTTTCCATTAAGACCATTGAGTCCTCTACCGATTTCACAGACCCGTTACACAATTTCCCAGCATAAGTGCCTATCGTATGATAATGTAGAAGACAAGGAAATTGAAGGTCATAAATAAACAGAGTATAAAACTTCAAGTTTCAGGGTATAGCCAGGACAGATAACTAAGCAAGCAAAATTCCAAGATAATAAATTACTTGAACTACTAAAACAGTCGGTTGCATAAATCACAATTTTACCAGAAGTGCTGCAAAAATCCATGATAGCTACCAAATGCACTGTGAGCAGTAAAAAAAATCTTTTGCTTGCTGTCAACTGAGACTCTACATCATCTATGTAAAATCTGGGGACATTTAGATCTGTGTCATAGGCTGACACACACAATCATCAAAAACACATTACCCCCTCGGGTGAGTGTAGTTATATATATGAAAACATAAGTGAAGCTGTTAAGACTGGAGGTGGGAGTAATGCCAAGATATTAGAAAGAGTGAGAACAAAGAGTTAAAAAAGTGGGGGGCATTGAAATCACTAAAAATGCCATATTTTATATCTCATTCCACCACACAAACAAATTATCCTGGGAACATTTACAATATGACACATCACTTTTCGGTACATGTACATATATCATCGTATTTAATTCTCAATATATCATCCTTGATAGGTATTACTTCTTCCATTTTACATATAAAAAGAGAGAAGCAGAGGCAGAGAGATTAAATAACTGGTGACAGTGGGTCAGGATGTCTGATTTAAATATGGTTCTACCTCAAAGCCTGGGCGTTGGCTGCTATCTTGTTTCCTTACAACTGCCTCAAATTCTTTTTTTAAATGACAGCAAAAGTAATTAGCAAGTCAAGAGTTAATCATGCAGGTTCTTCATTTCTCCCTCAAATTAAGAGTTTTTTCATTACTTTCCTGTTCATCAGCAGGTCTTATTAAGATGAACCAAACAAATGAAATATGGAACCAATTCTGTCAATTTAGTGACTTTAAAATCAGATCATCATGTCTAAAATGAGACTTAAGATTTCTTTTTTTCTTTCCTTTTCTTGGGGTTTCGGTCTTTATAGCCTGTAGCCTTATTTATCATACACATAAAGTGCTGACTGAGAGCTTAGAGGCAATACTTAGAGCCCTGTACCTGTGGACATGTTACATAATTTCTACCTGTCTTAGCTTCTTACTAGAATGTAGTTGTGCGAATTAAATGATATAATGTATATAAGGCACTTAATGGGTCTTGGCAAACAGCAGGAGCTTAATAAACGACAGGCATTACTATTAGTAGCAAATATACACACATGTATGTATATATTTTCTCTATATTTTATGTTATATTTATTATTAAATAGGCAAATACAAGTTACTACTATTAATATCACTGTGTACTAACAGCAGCATATATTGCTATTGGTATACCTACATGTCATTGGTGGAGTGCTATGTTGCAGGAACATAGAGGCAAAGCGTTTGGGCAGAAAAGTTTAGAAGATGATCTTGAACTGGGTGATGAAGGGTGAATTAAGTATATGAAGAGGTATATGTGTGCTGAGCGGGGACAAGGATATTTCAGGCAAGAGGAAATGGCAGTGTGAAGTCACACTGCATGAAATAGCACCATGTACAGAGTAGGTCAGTGGGACAGGACATCAGCTTCACGGGACTAATTACAGAGCAGAGATCAGAGTGGAGATCAATTTGTGATGGGCCCATAAGGAGTGGGTAGCAAGTGGAAAGTGACTTCCAGGTAGGCAATCTGTGAAGAGATTAAGTAATTGTAAGAGTTACACAGAACTACAGATTGATAAACCCACATGAAATGTCCACTTGAAACTATGGGGAATAAATAAAGACATCCAAGGTCACTATCTCCTGAACTACCTAAATATCAGGGTTATTTTTCTGATTGATAACAAGAAAATCCCTTAGCAGTTAGTTTTAAATTCCTTACAATATGTTTCTTTTCATTTGAACAAGAAGTATTGGCAAACTATAGCTCACTATATACTTGATTATTCTATTCTGTTTCCTTCACTGATTTCTCTTCATGTCTTCTAGTGTAATTAGTAAATGGATATTTATTTATATTTATAAAAAGTCCCCTGAACTTTTTTATTTATAAAAAATATTTTATTTTATCAAATCAACTAAAAGGAAAGTATTATCATTGATTCAATTACATGGCACACAGGCTTTTGCCATAATCTTAAAAATATAAATATATATATATATATTTATAAAAAGTCCACTGGATTAAATTCTTAATTTTTTAATATTTATATTTTCTAGGATGAGAGGTTAAAAATTCAGAGATAAAAGTAGGGGGAAACTGCATCAAATATCTTCAGTGCCATTTTTCTATTAAAAATTGCCACATGTGAGAATGAGTACATGACACATAAAAAGAATTGGATGAATTTAATACAAGCACAGTTACTCCAGTCAGATTAGAAACAGAGTTTAGACAAACTTTAAGGAAAAACTAAACATTTTTGCTATCCATCCTGCATTAACAGTCATTTCCTGAATGCACACTGTGCCTCTCACATACTCATGTCTCTTTTTGGAATGCTTTGCCACCTTCTCTTTTGGCCTGGTATTCTCTATTAGGCCTTCAGCAGTTAGTTGGAGGATCATTTCCTCTGGGAGCCTGCTCCAGCCCTCTGACTAGCATCAGCCAGCTGCAAGTGTTCTTTTCCCAGCCCTCAGGCATACTTCCATCATTGCACGTACCACTTTGTAGTGTTACTGTTGACATCAAACTTACTTGAACTACAATAAACTGTAAATTCCTTGAAGGCAGAGGTTGTGGTGATTCAGAACAGAGAGCATGCTTGGTTCAAAACCCCTAATTTCAAGCACATTATTTAACATGCATCTGATATTAAATTAGCACATAATTCAACATCAGACAAGTATATATTGAAAAACATAAGCTTATCATTTTTAGAATAACGAGATGAATTACAACCAGATTTCTTATTTTGCCACTTCAATGACATCAATAGATTATGTAGCAAAATACCCAAGAGATAGTGAAGACAGGACAGAAGTTTTAGCCAGTGCCCACCAGTTCCTTTGGATACAGGTAAAAGATTCTTTTCCTTTCGCACCATCTATGGAAACTCTACTTAGATTTCCAGATCAGTCCACTTTCAAATCAATAGCTATATGATTTTTCATTACTGTGAAAGTAGAATAACTCATCCACAAAACAAGCTGTTCCAGCATTGGTGGATCGCTTTCTTCACACATGAGCATTAAAACTAAAAGAAAAGTATTCAAGGGATTAATGATTCAATTACAAACCACACAGCCTTTTGTCATAATCTTTCAAGAGAATTTTCTCTCTGGTTCTCCCAAAGCACATCTTCCACACTGAGGAAAAATACTTAACTTTCAAGGCAGAAAGAGACAAAATATTACCTGGAAATAGTTTGCCAACTGTGCTGGAAGGATGGGGGTTGGGGGTGGTGGGGAGGGGGGAATGGGGAGGTTCTTATACAATAGGAATAGAACATTAGAGTGAAAAAAATCCAATGCAAATAGTCAATATCTTTGGAAAGATTCCCCTAAATTTCTGTGCAATATCTTCAACACACTAAAGTGGACTGAGTGTGAACACACCCAGAAAGGAAGTAGATCGCTCACCCTATTTTAGACAAATACAGTTTCAACTGACACATAAAGGCAAAATGATCCTTTAGAGCAATTTGTTACTTTAGTTCAGTTCACTTAACTATGCCAGGCTCTGTGGAAATAATAATCATGGAAACAGTATTGCTTCTCCTACAGAACTCACTGAAACAGGAATATGCAGTCAAATGTGGTGAGTCCCAAGATCTAAGTAGGCTCAGCAGCAACAGCAGCTCAGCCAGCTGCTGCAAATTCTAAGAAAACCATGCTGAAATCTGAAGTGGATTTCACAGGATGAGCCTAAATGAGTTTCAGGGAGTGAAGTGATGAATGCAGAGCTTTGAGGAGTTGACACCAAAAAATCATCACTTAAGAATTTTGTAAGAATTGAAAGTATTCCTAGAGATGTTAATAATGTATTCATCCCCTTCCTTCCCTGTGGACAGAGAATGTTCTTGATGTTATCAACTTCTGAGGCTACAGAAATGACATTCATGTGATAAGATGAGAAAGGGTAATAAATATCACATTTTCTTATTCTCAATAAGTCTATCCTATACTAGATTAGGCATAAAAAAGATGCAAGGAAGGAAGCAACAGCTTCTATAATAGTCGTAGTGTCAATGGAAAAGGTAGCCCAGAAGGAGAAAGAACGATTATGGTGTGCAAACACACACACTACAGCTGTAGCAGTGACACTACATTCACTGCTTCACTCTTCAACAAGAATTGCCTGCACACCTCAAGGCCAAGTAACAATGGGAATTACAGTGGTAAACAAGACCTCGAGCTGAGATGACCTTATCAATCTAGCAGGGGGACAAGCCAACAAACAGGTTCTTACAAAACAGCATTAAATGCCATCCCAAGGAGAGTGCTAAGAAAGGTAGGAGGCAACCTGTGTACTTTGTAGGCAAAAGGCAGTTTTGGATAAAGGATCAAGAAGGGTAGTGGGAGGGTAAGGTTTGTGTTGTGTGTGTGTGTGTGTGGTTGCAGCAGAGATGTAAAAGATGAAACTAGATTCTTAAGCAAGATTCAGATTCCCCACAGTCCCAGGATCATGTTCAGGGGTTGGGCTCTTACTTCCAGACTAGTATGAAGCCATGCCAGTTCTTCAGCACATATGACAGAAGTGGATCTGTGCTTTACAAAGTTCCCTCTGATAACTGGGTGCAGAATAGAATGAACCAGACCAGGCCGGGTTCAGGAGGACAATTAGAGGCTAATCAAGTATTTCAAAGTCCAGCACTTGAAAACTGTGAAGAAGGATTTTGAAATGCATTTGAAATTATGAATGAGTGAGAGCAGACATGACTCCTTCTGAATCCTTACATCTGCTCTCTCACTAAACTTAACAGGGCTGTAATGAAAAGAACGATAATAGCATAGCAGTGATACAGATAGATAAGTGGAACCAAAAGTTAACAACAACAACAACAAAACCCATAAGTATACATGTGATATTGGTTATGGTAAGGTGATAAGTGCAATTATTTTTTAAAAAAATTAGGTTTCCCCATGCCTAATAAGTTTGAGATGAAGTAAAGATTCAAATGTACTAAATAAAACCAGGTAAAAACCATTATATATCAACATACATAAAAAGAAAAGCAAGTGCTCAATAAATTTAGGTATCAAATTTTATATACCAATTAACCTAGCAGATTGGCAAGAATAAAAAATTTCATTGAAAAAACTTCATTAACATCATGGGCAGTAGCAGAGTTTCTTGCACTTTTCATGTTGCTCATCAGTTACAGCATGTGATAGCATGATGAGAGCTGTGTTTATAATAACTACAATCAATAACAGTCACCTTACTTTTGTAATACATAACTGCAAAATTCTTTTGTGCATACTACATAGCTCCTTAAAAAGGTTATGGTTAGTGGTGGAACAGGCATTTTTACTGTTACTATTATCATCTGTCCTAGTTAGGAAGATAAGATGGTGGTATCAGAGAAATTTATTTCCCTAAGGGCTTCATGATCAATAAGCTACAAATTCAGAATTATACTTAATTTTGCTATCATGATACTACTTTTAAAAATTTTCTATGTTATTCCAAATTGAAATGACATTGAAGTGACACTATTTCAATGAGAAATACTGGAGTTAATCAGTTTTATTTTTCTTCCTCTACAGAATATAGCACTTTTAAATCAAAGAGCTCTTAAAGTACAGTCTCCTCATCTTATTGACAAACTAAAACCTAGGAAGACTTGTGCCTCAACTGTCATTAGCAGAATGGAGTCATACCTCAAATTCCTTCATTATACTATGTTCCAGAAAGCCTGCAGACCATACATCTGTGAGAATTTACAGAGCATTTCCACATAAAGCTAGTTCCCATAGCACCCTGTAAGATATTATCACTATTTTCATTTTACAAAGGGAACATATATTTCATTTTATAACACTTTCAGTCACAAAGCCCAAGGCTTCAAACCTACTGCCAGAGATTTGCCATTCTGAAATTGAATAGGGATAGGTTTTCAGTAATTAACTCCTAATTCAAAGGAGTCCATTGTTTTTTAAAAATGTTGGAATCATAAAATTATATAACAATCTTATGAAAAGATTCATGAGTTTTAAGACAATTATTTTCTAAGAAAAAACTCTTTCAAGAATATATCTTAATACTGTCTACAGATAATTAAAAAATTGAACTCAGAATAATAAAAGCTTACCAGAGTTTAGTTTAGCAAGAAATTTAAGAGGACTCTGATCCAGGCTAACCTTTGTGTCATGAATATCAGCAGACTCACAGCTTAACTGAAAATCATCAATGTAAGCATCCAGGGCTTCGGAGGCAGAGAAATAGGACTTTTCTTTATATTGGATGGAACCATCAGTATTAAAGGAGATGCTGTTCAGGACTAAAGCTGCTGGAAGAGAAGATTCAGAGGTGCTAAACAAATGTTTCTTGACTGATATTTCCATGCCCTCCAAAGCAGGCTGCAACGTCCACTCATCTTTCAAAAAACTCTAAACAAAAAAGGTACCAAAGATTTCAATTAAATAGACGTGGATGATACTAAAGAGCCCTTGGTGATCTTTGCACCATGTGTAATGACAATTCACAAATATTTAAAGCCCTGTTTATACTTTATTTATATTGGGCTCTTAAGGAATGTTGATTGACAGTTCCACGGTCACAGTCACAGATATAAACTATACTTTAGAAAAATAGTGGGGAAGCGAGTAGTCGTAAGCAAATCATAAAATAGAAGTGTTGCTTTCCTTTGCTTTTATTTTACTTAACCAAATGAACAGTTCTGGAATCTTGAGATATTTTTGTTTGCATGTGAGTGTCTATATTTCATATTTGATCATTTACTGTTTTACACTATGAAGGTTACATTTCAAATTCAATATTTTGAAATAGCTGGAAAAATTTCTACACACAGCTCTCTGCCGCATCAGAGTATTAAAAGAGAATGAACTGCTAGATTCATATCATAGTTTTCATTCCCCACATTTCTTCTCACCTCATTGATGAGACAAGGAAAACCATGTCAGAAGAAAAGATGATAGCAACAGTGGACCCTGGGACAATAATGATGGCATGTAGAGATTTGGAAGATGAAAGAGTTGAAAGGAATAGGATTTAATGGAAGATGATGGGACTTCTGATCTTTCTGGCTTTGGTGCAAGAATTTCACAACCATTGACCTATATAGTTCCTTTTACATCAATCACTACTCTGTACAGTAACTATGAAAAGTAGGTACTATTAGTACCTTCACTTTAAAGATGAAAATGTGTTGGCAGGTGGAGATTAAGTCAAGTCACTTGTCTGAAGCTAGAGAGCAGGGAAGCAATAGTCAAGGTTGGACCCCAACAGATGGACACCAAGCCTGAATGTAATTACTACACAAGACCACCAGCCCACTGATGCATGTGTGTGGGAACTGTATCTGTGATCTGTGATCTCTAGTCATCAGCCATGGTTAACAAGTCAGCAATATTTGCCAACATTGGGTGCCTACGTTCTGTGGTTTTTATTTTTCTAAAATGCTTATGGTATTCAGAGGTACGCATACCTGAAGGGAAATGCTGATCACTTGATATTAATATATACACAAATGTCAAAGAGAGAGTACTCACTTTTTTAGCCTTTTCAAATTCAAGTGGATACAATACATTTTCAGAATCTTACATTATATGACATCATAATACCTTCAATTTCCTACAAATATATTTTAGCTTCCTCTAATGTAACAGCATTACAAGAGGATGTTGACAACCAGAAGAAAATGATGCATTATTTTCCTACAAAAATGCACATTTGGACAGATGCAATATCCTTGAATTAACCTTCCTAAAACTTTGAAGACACAAGCCTCATATTTACACAATTCAAGAAAACAAACAATCTGCTTAATAAAATAGCACATGAATTAAATTATAATTGGTAATTATAGCTGCTACTTAAATCATCTTTAACTAATTGGGGAAAATGTTATAAAATGCACATGGCAAATAGAAACGCAAGGTTCCTGAAGCTCGTAGCTTCCCTGCATCTGTACTCTAGATTAGGAACTTTTGTCTAAGGAAAGCTATAGAGATGGGAAACAGGAAGCAAAGAAGGCTAGTTGGAAAAAGAACAGCAAGAAATCCTTACTAAGGATGAACAGACTAAGCCAGTACCATAATTCTTAGGAATTAGGATATCCTTTGACTTCACAGGTCAGATCACCTCAAACATCTTCCTCCTCCTTTCCCTTCTCTGGATTTGTCAAGGTGAATCAATGACTATTACAGACTTTAAAACAAGGGAGGCCTGGATCAGCCTCTTCTTTTACTGTGTACCCCAACTGCCTCCATAATGTGTTTCCTTAATTTAAATTGTAATTAACAATACTTGGCTTGTGGGGTGGCTATATGGAATCATCTGCTGTTTTGCACCAGGATGGCTATATCAGGGATAAAATATTGAAATATTTCACATTCAATATTTCAAAATAGTGGGAAATAGTTCCTGTCCTTCATGCACAGTCCTCTATCCCACCAGTTCCTTCTTGCTACTCTGCCCTGGCTCACCATACCCAGACCCTTCAAACCTTCCCATGAGCTGGCATCTTAAAGGGACTGTGTAGCACTGCAGGACTCTGCCAGACTGTGGCCAACATTCATTCTGTCTGGTCAGTGCCTGGTCCAAGTGTGAAATGTTTTCAATATTGTCCCCCAAAGCACATAGCAAGCAGTAAATGTTGATCTCTTTCTTTTCTTCATCCTTATGTGGTCTGCTTCTCCTTAATCATACTTGTCATGAGTTGACCTGTAATAACTGGAGAGATGTTTTCTTCTCTCCCTTTGCTCAAATAAAATAAGGAGCAGCGTGCATCTAGTTTCTTTGTCTTTGGTAGTTACTCCATAAATTTTGAATTAAATTTCAGCCAAAATGTTCCTTTCACTGTGAAGCATTCCAGGGTGACCACTGTTGTTATGAAAATGTTTTAAAAGACTGAATCCTTTACATTTATTAATAGTTGCTGAGAAGCAACAAAATAGGTAAATAATATATTCAAATTAAGAATTTAATGAAGAGCTGAATGTACTAAGAAGTTGATGAGTTGGTTGATTTTACTCCATGTTAACAATAATTTTGAGTTTCATGTATGGAAAATCTTTAGCACCATACTGTTGTTCAGTGTGCAACCACCGTTTAAAGTTTAGTGTTTTCACTGGTGATTTTAAACCACCACCTAGTTGCCCAAATAAATGTTGATAATTAAAGTTGATAATAAAACCAAATAAAGTTGATAATAACACTTGATTGATAATTAGTGATTTCTGAAACAATATAGAGAGGAAAATCAATGTATAATATACACATATGATCCTGATTAAGAAATATATACTATTTGTAAAATTAAGTTTCTCCTGTGACTTTCATTTTGCCATATAAAAGTCAACATCATATTCATTTTCTTGTTTTTTTTTTTTCTCACCATATAGACAGTATCACAGAGGCTAAACAAAGAAAGGAATGAACACTCTTTTAGTTTAAGAACCAAGAAGATTATATTCATAAGTAAGAAAAGAAAAAAGGAAACTATATTTCCTAATCATAAACCAAGTAAAATGAATATTGTCTGAATGTTTCTTCTGGCAATTTCTTGGTTGAAGTTGGTCTGATTTGATTATTTTTAATAGCATCTTAACAAATTTATTCAATCTATAAAATACTCAGAGTACATCCACCCATCAAGAGGGGACAGGATCCTGAAGAACAGAGAAAGCTGTAAGAAGTAGAGGAAGTCATCAGCATTATCTCTGTTATCAAGCCTTAGGCTAAGTCAGTTTGTCAAACAGCTAAGTTCCTTAAGCATGGGCAGAGAAAGATCCAGAGATTTGCACAAAGTTTAGTTTCACTTCTCTCATTCAATTCAATTAAACACATAATTATTGACTGCCAATATACAAGGAACCATGCTAAGCACTGCATAGGGACACAGTGATGGGCCAGATATTATTTTCCTCACGAGGAGCCTACAGCCCATCAGGAAAATAAAAAGCAGCATATAAATGAGTATAACTCAAAGAAGGGCTTGCTAAATTCCACTGAGCACCCCCAAGGGTGGCTGTAACAGAGAGAAGAGAGGAATTATTTCTGTTTGGCAGAGCTTGAATGTTTCATTTTAAAAAGAATATTTAGACTAGGCTTGAAGAAGAGGTAGGTTTCATGAACATGGAAGTGAAGAAATTCCAGGACAGAACAATATAAAGAATATACATGTGTGTATAAATGTCATATGTATATACATATATATGTATATACACATGTACATATATGTATAAGATGATTTTGGATTGTCAGATAGTGAAAGAAACAGCTGACAACTGGAAATAACGTATTCTACACTGTATGAAATTAAAGTGGGGAGTATCACAGTTGGGTATTATATCTGTAATCTACAAAGGGGAAGAAAAGGAAAACTGAGTCTTATAAAACTTTTAGAGTTTTCAATGGCCATACATCTAGTGAGTGACAGAGCTGAGTGAGACTTAAAGCTTTAAAGCTCATGTTCTCTCCACCACATCCCAGTATCCATTTCTGCCCATCTTCCTATACAGACAGCTGAGTGAGGTAGGCACAGGCTCTCTGGTTGCTCTTTTCTTGTACAGCGTGAACTAGCTTCAAATGTAACTGTCAGTGTTCCAGAAAGCTGTTCCACAGTTCAAGTCACTGAAGGAATAATGCTCTTAAAAATCTACATGGCCATGTGGCCAGTAAGCTACCTTACTGCCCAAAGTCCATCTAAGTCAGCTTTATCTCAGGACATTTAAGAGAGACAAGTGTCATCAGCACAGACTTCTTCTTTAACCTTTTGACTTTGCCCAAGAAACTTAGAAGGCAAATACAGTATATTTCACTAGGGAGAAAGCATCATATCTACTATCAGCCTGACGCTGAGGAAATTTGGAGTCTTCAAAGACCAAGTAATGAGCACAGTATGTTTTGAAATCTCAATTTTAATAGAAGGCAATCAATTGAGATACAACTTAAGTTTTCTCAATAGAAAGGATCTAATGGAGTTACTTCATCCATTATTTCAATCGCAAGACACTGTGACAAGTAATACACTCTTTGAAGGGCAGTGCAGTTTTCACATAGTGGTCACGGTTTATGAATTGTTTAATGTTCAGGATGCAGGTTAATCTTTATTGTTGAGAAAGAATTAGAGAAGAAACCAAGGTCTGAAACACATACAACATTATTGAGAGTTGTCAATTTGATCCATGATCTGCACTGAGTGTAAACTAGCACTGTCCTGGAGTTCTGCAGTTTTGAGTCTGTGGGATTTTAGATGAACAGATTATTACAGAGCTGTGTGCCATTATTTTACAAACCCAGCTGGCAACCCTGACATATTTGATGATAAAACACTTTTCTTAAACCACCAATGCCCATCTATTTAACAAGGATTTATTGTAAGTATGGAAAGGTAGCAAAGAAATTTGGATCTGGTCCCTCATTGACCAGTTTTAAGTCTAGCAGCACTACTTGGGTCAACTACTGAACTTCTCCACCCCAACACTTCTTATTTGCCAAAATGTGCCCAGTAATAACAGCCATCTCACAGCCCTGTTGTAAAGGGTGTAATTTTTCAGAGAGGATAGCACTTAGAACACTGCCTAATATACATGGAAAGTGCTCAGGAAATGCACTTAGAAGTTGTTACTAGCACTATTGCTTTGCTTTTGTACCTATGTGTTACTTCATCTTGTTAGAGCATTCATTCCCCATTAGGATGTATGCACTCTGTGATTTTAGGAGATTCTACCCTGCCGGGTCAACCAGTGGTATAGCAACTTTGGAATACTAAGCACCAGCATAAACCTTAGACTTTCATTTGTTGTATCCATTAATCTCCTTAAATTCACATTCCATAGATGAAAGGATTATCCTAAAGCAGGATCGATACTTGATTCATTTCACATCTTAGGATCTTCTGTAGAGCCCAGGAAAGCCTGAGGCGGGAAGAGACATCAGCAAAATTTAAATTATTTCCTAAGTCTTAAGCTTTAAAAGTCATTGTGTTCTGCTCTAGGGATTGCTTTTCTCTAGATGTCATTTAGCTTTTTTTTTTTTTCTCTCCCAACATTTTCAATTTCTCTTTATTTCCAAATCAGAATACTCACAATTATTGTTCTTTTAATGTGGACAAGAATGCTTTAGCAAAAATAGTTGCCAAAAGACTTTAAAAGATTGTATTCGCTTTAATACACCATGACTAATTGGAGAAAACAGCAAACAAGCACATTAGGATTATGTCTGTAGGCCTATAACTACTCACTGACACACTGCAACATGTTAAATAGAATTTTACAATATTGTGTAATGAGAAAAAAATCCGTTGCTTTGTGAAAATCTCTATGGATATAATTTTAAGGAGGAGGGAAGGGGAGCTTTTACTCATTCTTTCTAAACTTGATGGCAGCATCCATCACTTCTGAATACATCATTTTTATAAAGAAAATAATTTCAGAGTGAGGAAGGGGACAATGCTGCCTCCCAGATCCACTTCTTACTGTAACACACACCTTCTCTGAAAGGTCTTCTCAGTAGAGGTTGGGGCATCTGAAATTATTGTGCGAAAAAGTAAAATACTGAGAAACAAAAGAGATTCTGAGTAGTAGGTTTAAATTTAATGTCAACAAAAGATTTTACCTTTTGGGAAGGGTGAAACTATTCTTAATGAAAAATCAAATCATGTGAAATGAATACTAATTTCCATTGTTTCTGCATGCTAGTCTGACAGTGGGTGCTACAGAGGAAAGCTACAGGTAAGTCCTTCCCCTTCATGGAGGTTCCAATGCAGCAGGAAAGAGAAAGGATGAGCTGGGAGTCTGAAGGGGGACCTGGGGGTCATTAATATCAGGATGTCAATGAGTGGAGTCAACAGAGATGTCTGTGCAAGCAGATGCTGGGGGAGCTTCTCACTGGAGATAAGTTCATGTTCTTATCTCCCCATGAGCCTCTGTGACCAACATTAATTTGACTAAGGAGGAGCTTGTTTTTTTTTTTTTTTTCCTCTTGGAGTCTGTCGAAAGATTTCCACTCCAGAGGTCTTACCTGGGACTTTCTGTAAGAACCATGTGCCTTTCAAATAGAAAGGTGCAGATGAAGATCAGCTTTTCATCTCTAGTTTGATCTAGAAGGTAGGAATGGCAGTTGCTTTATTTGAACTATTCCAGAGGCAAAGAAAACTACCTAAAAAAAAAAAGGTCTAACACTAAAATACTGTAAGTGGCTCTTCTGAGTTAAATTCTACTGTTCTCACAACTACACAGTGCCAAAAAAGCTGTGGCTGTGATGGTGGAGTAGCTCTGCCACTCTTGGTAAGAGTTAAACCCTTATGTTCCTTGTAGCGACAGCTAGATTTCCAGCTCTGTTTTCACATAGTATTTCTGAGTTTCTAAATTAAAAAGAGAATTTATTTTATTTTTGAGAAGAAAGCAAGTTACATACATAGGTATACATATTACAATACCCAAATTACAAAATTATAACCATGAAAAATAATATATTACTTACTGATGTGTGATTTAAAAGTTTCAAATAATACTGGAATGGCAAAAACATCAAATCCAGTGTACCGATCATTATTTCTGGGAAGGTATAATGGGGAATAGAATAGAAGAGATACCACAGAGAATGTCAACTGTTTTTGTGATAGTTTTTTTTAAATTTAATTTAAAAATTTTTAATTTGCATATATATGTGTATTTATATTTATATTACATTATTGTATACCCCCGGGGTTTTCCCACTTCCCTAACACCTATTAACCATCCTACTCTTTTGTGCACTTCATCTCCTCTGCCTTCTTTCCCCTCCTCTTCTCTCACTCCATTGTTCAGTCCCATTGATTGTTTTTATTTTTTCTTATTTGTCTGTTTTTCCCTATATCCATCAAATAAGTGAGACCATCCTGTATTTCTCTTTTTTCTTTTTGGCTTATTTCTGCTAATATGAGTCCTTCTAGTTCCATCCATGTTGCTGCGAATGACATATGTTTGCCCTCCTTGATTGATGTGTAGTATTCCATTATGTATATATATACCACATTTTTTCCAGCCAATAGTCAGCTTTGGGGCATTTGGTTTGTTTCCAAATTTTGGCAGTTGTAAACAGAGCTGCAATAAACATGCACGTACAGGTGTCCTTTTGAAATAGTGTTTTCATGTACTCTGGGTAGATTCCCAGTAGATGGATTGCTGGGTCAAATGGTAAGTCCACTTTCAATTGTTTGAGGGTCCTCAAACCTCCATAGTGGTTTCCATAGTGACTAGACCAATTTGCACTCCCACCAGCAATGTAAGAGAGTTCTTTTTTCTTCACATCCGCGGCAACACTTGTTGTTGTCCATTTTATTTATATGGGCCATTCTTACTGATGTAAGATGGTATCTCAGTGTGGTTTTAATTTGCATTTCCCTGGTTATTAGTGATGTAGAGCATTCTTTCATATGCCTATTGGCCATCTGTATCTTTTTGGTGAAGTGTATTTTTAGTTCTTTTCCCCATCTTTTGACTGGGTTTTTTGCTATGTTTTTCGTGTGGATCTTTGTTATCAGACCCTTGTCACTTATCTGCAGGACAATAATTTTTTCCCAGTTGGCTGGGTTTCTTTTTGCTTTGTTTATTGTCTCTTTTGCTGTACAGAAACTTTTTACTTTGATATAGTCCCAGCTGTTTATGTTTTCCTTCATTTTTTTTGCCAGCCATAGTTGCAAAAACCATATAATCAAATCAATAGATGTGGAAAAGCATTTGATAAAGTTCAGCATTCTTTTATAATGAAAGCCCTGGAAAAAACTGGTATAAAAGGAACATACCTCAACATAATAAAAGCTATATATGACAAACCCACAGAAAATATCATCCTCAATGGGGAAAAACTGAAATCATTTCAATTAAGGTCTGGAACCAGGCAAGGATGCCTACTCTCTTTATTCCCTTTCAACATAATTCTGGAAGTTCTAGCTAAGGCAATAAGACAAGAGAAAAACATAAAAGGAATCCAAATAGGGAAAAAAGTAAAGCTATCATTATACGCAGATGATATGATACTCTATGTAGAGAACCCAAAAAAAGTTGACAGAAAATCTAACTGAAATAATAAACAAATTCATTAAGGTAGCTGGATACAAAATCAACACACAAAAACCAACAGCATCCATATATGCAAAGAGTCAATCAGAAGAAGAAGAAATTTAAAAGACACCCTGTTTACCATTGCACTAAAGGAAATTAAATATTGGGAATAAACCTAACAAAAGAAGTAAAAGACCTATACAAAGAAAACTATAAAACATTCTTAAAAGAAATAGAAGATGATGTTAAAAAATGGAAAGACATTCCCTGTTCATGGATCGGAAGAATTAACATTATCAAAAGGGCCATACTACCAAAGGCAATCTACAGATTCAATGCAATTCCAATAAAGAACCCAATGACGTATTTTAAAGAGATAGAACAAAAATTACTGAAATTCATATGGAACAACAAAAGATCCTGAATAGCCAAAACTCTTTTGACAAACAGAAGAGAGAATGGAGGTTTACTATTCCAGATTTCAAACTATACTACAAAGGCATAATACTTAAAACAGCATGGTACTGGTACAAAAACAGACAAACAGACCAATGGATCAGAATTGAATAGCCAGAAATAAAACTACACATATATGGTCAACTAATATTTGACAAAGGGGCAAAAAACATACTCTGGAACAAGAATAGCTTCTTCAGTAAATGGTGCTGAGAAAAGTGGATCAAAACATGTAAAAAAATGGACCAGGACAACACCCTCACACCCTGCACAAAAATCAACTCAAAATGGATAAAGGACCTGGAAGTGAGACCAGCAAGCATAAAATACATAGAAGAAAACCTGTGCAAAATCCTTCATGAATTTCACCTCAGAAATCAATTTTGTGAAACAACTGAAAGAGAATTAAAAAAAACACGTCTCTTTCCCACAAGTATTAGCGTAACCAGTATAATTAAAATCATAGTATAAATTTCAAACATTTGTTTTTTTTTGGAAAACACTAAGCAGCTAAAATGAAGTGCCCTGTCAGCTGAACAGCTCATATTTTCATGAAATATGTTGTAATTCTGTAGTAGTTCACCTCTCCTTAAAGTGTCACCTACAGTAAACACTAATTTGGAAAACAGAATCAGTTGACAATTAACATCTCTGTGTTAGTAACTCCTCCTTTTATTGTTTTGATCTAGTAGAATAGAAGCTTCATCCTAGGATGAATGTTTTTCCCCTTGTTTCTTACATTCCTTAATTTGACAAGTCAACATTTATATCACTGAGAAGATATCAAACCCAAGAAATGCTGGTCATACAAGATCTAATGGAAGAAACTACTTGCTTGAAGAAAAGATAAAGATGTGATGAAGAGAACAGGATGGAGTAGATGGGGAACTCAGAGGTCATCAGGCATTTTGGGAGGTGATAGACATGATGAGGTCTGTCATAAGATATAATAATAAGGGGAAGGGATGTTGAATGTAGATTTCATAAGTAACAGATTGAACTAGCTACTAGGAAGAAAGAAGAGGGAAAATTTTAATGTTGTTTGGGAACCAGTGCTTCTAAAGCAATGGTGAAAATTAGAAAAAGTGTAGGGATAGAAAAAAATAAAATTTAGTCATGTTTCACCTTATTATTTTATTTTTATTATCTATTTTAAATATTGTAAAAGCAGGAAGATGGAGAAAACTTGTGATACCTGACCAAGGTTCAACAAACATCCAGTTTCGTCAAACTTAAATCAAAGATTTTAAAGGAAATTGACTGTTAAAGATACAATAGCACTTAAAGATTTTAAAAGAAATTGACTGTTATAGATTCAATAGCACAACATCTCCTTTGCATCTTCTTCCCCCTACTTCTCTCCTACTCACTCCCCCCACCTCCAGAGGCGACCACTGTCTTCCCTACATTGCTATCCTTTAGTTTGGAGGGATTTCTCTACTTTTCCTACAGTTGGACACTGATAATATACAGTATTAGTTTTCCTTAAACAGTCGCATAAAATCATTCTGCATTTTGGCAATATTTTATTTCTTTTGATTTCACTAATAAGTTTTGAATATGGATTCATGATGATACAAGTAGACCAAGTTTACTGATGCATCAAATTCAAGGGAAAGAAAGTATACTGAAGGTTAGGTGAAAAGTCAGACCTATAAGTGTTGATTTTAAGCCCTTAAAAATACAGGGAACTATTGAATACTACCAATCATGATGTGATACACCATAAATATTTGCTGAATGAATGGATGGGTGAATAAACAACATTCTTATTTATTTACACTGTAGAATATGCCATCTGCAGCTTGGAACTTGCAAATACAGGCAGAATTTGAACAACAAAGTAGCTTTGTTAGCCAACACAGTATTTTCAGATAGAATCAACATTTTTCAAATTGGAAAATTTCTCATTTAAGTATCATATTTAAAAATCTAAATATCTGCCCAGTACCTGCCAAGTACTTGTGCCTGCAGCAACCAAGGTAAGGAATCACAGTCACCTTTATCCAGGTTCCATATTCCCAGTGTGACATCATCACTTTCCCTTGCCATTCTGACACTAAGGCCAATGATCAGTTATCAATAATTATTGTTTGCACTGCTGTTTATGGTAAGAAATACTTCATTGTACCCTAGCCTCTAAGAAAGAAGAAAAAATAGAGTCTAGTGGTTTTATGAAAAAGTGGAGAGAACGTATTTCTTTGAAAAATTGAAGATTGCATTCTTAGTGTTTAACATGCAAGCAGCTCGCCCAGGTCAGACAGTCGTGGTCACGGAGAACATGCTCATTTATTTATTAAATTATTTTAAATGGCTGGCTTTTGTTGGCATTTCAGGTTACAAACCAATCTTTCTTCTCAGATACTTATAGGAATGCAATATTTATATGACCTGTTCTCTTTAGCCTTTTGATATTTACTCTCACACAGTTTTCATCTCAATTGAAAATCCTTTCTAATAACTTGAACACCTTCCTAATCTCTATTTTCTCTATTAGATTGACTTAGCAGAACCAGTCATGATTCTTGTAGAACTTGTTGGCATGCATAATACTTCTAAAAGTTGAAATCAGTTTGATTTAAAAGACAGGAGCAATGCACTAGTTTTAGCACAGCCAGATGTAGCAAACCAGATTTTACTCATAAAATTGTCATCCTTAAATACAATAACTGCAATTACAATCATGGATCCGGTACCAGCAAGGGCTGTAAAGAGAAGAAGCTGGTGTGGTCCTAGTAAAAGTCATAGTCTTCAGAGCAACTTTGATGTGAACTTGAACTACCTATGTCTCTCAGAGTCATTTTGGAGCCCAGTCTTCATGGGGGCACAGAACAGAGCATTGGAAAGATGGTGGGGACAGGAAAACAGGAATGTCTCTAGGTGGGGCGTTCTTGTGGTCAAAGAGGAGTCTCTATTCAAACTTTATTCCAATGTTCTGCTTATGGAATTAGTTTCTTACATCAATAAAAGATTATTTTTTATTGAGAAAAGTGGTCTTTAACTATAAAGCAAATTCTTTGCAGACACAAAGTAGGGGATACCACTTTGCATTGTGGTTCAAGCTGGCTTGTTTCCAATGACAATGTCTTTTCTTAGTATTTTAAAGATTTCCACCCATATTGAACATGTACCAAACGATCCTGAAATAATGAAATCTTCATAGATGGATAAGAGAAAAGCAACACACTGTGATCATCAACAAGGACAACCTCTTTACAGGAGATTTCAAATTTTACTCTTAAATGTTTGAAAAAGTCAATTGGAGGTTTAACTTAACATCTGTTCTTAAAAAACATAAAAAGTAGCTTAAATTTTATCAGCGACAAGTTTATAGCCTTCTCACTTAAGGTAATTTATTACTGACAAACCCTTGGGAAAGCAAATTCTCTTAAATATATATAAATGTACAAATAAAGAAGTTAATGGCATACAATTATTCAAATAAGCAACACATGATAAAAAATTGTTTGAATGATATGTCAATTAAAAGAAACCTCAGAGAACTAAATACAAAAGAAACCAATAAGAACAATGCAAACTATGCAAAAGTGTGTTGCTACTATTGATTACTAATCACTTTCAGAGCTCAATGCAGCTTATGCTGACTGCAGATCTGGAGGAGGGCTCCACACACCTGGGAAAGGACCTTGGAAATATGAAAAAAGTCTATTAATAAAGTACAGTACTATTTGTTGTCTTGTAATCCACACTCGTATGGAACATCCTGTGGTAGGTGAAGGTGGTGGAGAGAGAGTGTGTGTGTGTGTAGGATGAGTAATATCTTTAAAAGCACTCATTTATTTGCCTAGTGTACTCTGCACTTTACACTTGTAAAATGTACCAGATTTACAAGTCAAATCTTTTCTACCTCAGGGCCTTTGCAGTTGATGTTCCCTCTTTGCAAAATACTCTACATTCAGATATTCATACAGCTTTCAACTCTTGGTTCAAATGTTAAATGTCAAACATTAAAATGTTCAAATGTCCAATGTCACCTCATCAGAGAAGTTCTCCTTGATTACCCCAACTCAAGCAGGGTAATCACTCCTTTCACTCTCTAGCCCTACATGAGATAACATTTCAAGATGGTGAGAATGGCCAATATTAATAAAAACTAGAATAACAAATTATGGCAAGGCTATGGTAAAAAAGGAATCCCCATATACTGTTAGGGGGAATACAAACTGGTCTAGCCCTGTGGAAGTTGTGTAGAGGTTTCTCAAAACACTAAAAATGGATCTACCATATGACTCAGCAATTCCAACACCATGAATCTACCCAAAGGACAAAAAACAAACAAACCAAAAACCACTCACTAATTTGAAGGGAAACCTGCACTCCTATGCTTATTGCAACATTTACAATAGCTAAGATATGAACACAATCAAAATGCACCAAAAGAGATGAATGAATCAAGAAAATGTATGTAGCCTATACAAGAAATGGGATACTAAGAAATCAAATAAAAAAGATAAACTCATGCCATTTGTGGCAACATGAATGGAGCTGGAAGAGACTATGCTAAGTGAAATTAGTCAGAGGAAAAAGAGAAATACTGAATCATTTCACTTGTAGGTGGAATAGAGTGAGAAGAAACAAAGAGTAAGAAAAAAGACCAAACTTATAAACCTATCATAGATCTGAGGCATACAGCAAGGGAGGCAGAGGTAAAGGGGTCAAAACAGGGAGAAAGGAACACAAGAAACTGATGATGGGCCATTGGTGCTATGGTGGTGGGAGAACTACAAGGACCACACCTAGGGGAAATGAATTATTATACAAATATGAACAAAAGTGTAAGAAAATAATTTTTTTCAAAAAGATATTAATCTCCAGGGATAAAGGAAGAACACCTGCTTTATTCACTGCTGTGTAAACTTTCACCATGGAGAGTTTTACCTCATTAACAGGACTCAATACACATGTGTGAATGAAGGAAGTCATTGTACATACCTTTTTGAAAATAAAGCTATCCCTTTGAAACAAAACACTCAGAAGTAAGTAACATTTCTCCACAAAGGTAATTAATTCAGTGTCATACAGTCCTTGTAGATGGGAATATTAATGGTCATTTTCTAGACATTTAAAAAGGAACACGTGCCAGTCTCTGTACAGATTCTAATTTAACATAAACTGCATACACACAGAACACAGTCTAATAGAACAATTTGTTTTCCTTTAAAATGGTTTTCCATCCTGACAATGTATCTCATATGTCCTCCACACATGACATTTAAAAGATATGTTTCTAAAGGATCCAGCTTTGTACCTTATTCCCACTAGAAGCTCAATAACTGTTAACTTTTGGTGAATTGTTGCCATGCAATTCTCCTGTAAACTCTCTCTAGTGGAAAAGCACAAAAAGGCCTACCTTGCTTTTAGAGCAGAAAAAAGGTCTTGTATAGTACAAACATTCCAAATATATCTGAGGTTAATACACAGTTTCAACACCCAAAATAAACAAGGGATTGTTTTTCTATTAAAAAGATTTTGTTTGCTGTACAAAGATAGCCATCAAAATAAATCAATGTTCATGCTTCTCTAGAGAAAACAAACTATAAACTATCTATTGTTTTCTACGATTCTCATGTGGTGCCTGAACTATAGAAGACTCAATAGCTGCAGTGCAACTATTCTCTAGTGAACTGTTGGCCATCTTTCAGCTAAGGAATTAGTACTTGTCCTCATTAGAATTTTTATCATATGTCCCCAAATCTTAATTCTGTTATTAAAATAATCTCTAACATTCATGTCCTAAGGTAATAATCATAAAATATTGAAGTCAACATCATGACATATCACCTGTTATAAAGATGTGCCTGCATATTCAACTGAATGACAACACCCTAGTATTAGAATACTTATCTAATTGTTTCTAGGTTGTGGTGCTTTCAAATTGTTCTGATATTACAGTTAGATATTTATACTGTTTGAGGCAAGGGAGAAAGATTATTAAATCCATGAAGTGTCCTCTTAGTGAAATCAGAGCCTACTCCTCAGTTAATGATCTAGTGTCAATTGGATAATATTATTTCAAGGTTTATTATCAACTGCATTGATAATATATAATTATGACATTTCAAGCATTTGCATTTTATGAGGATATAACACTACCCAATATTTACACAAAATTTTAGAAAGCATTTTCACAAAATTTTAGAAAGCATTTTCACAAATTTCTCAAAAGACAGTACGTTTAACACGTTCTATTTCAAGGAGAGACATGTGAACAAAAGCCATTCATTTTATTTTATTAATTGCATTATTAACTTATTGTATTTATTTTTAATTATTGATTGCCAGTTATGTTCTGTCATTTTGCTAGATGCTTACAATAGTGAGAGGTGACTGGATCATACCCTTTATAGTAGTGGCTGCTAAGGTCTGGAAAGAGTAAATGTATTTTGGCAGCACATGCAGTAAATTCTGTGTGTGTATGTGTTTGTGTGTGTGTGTTTGTGTGTACATACACCCCAGGTATCAGGGAAAGGCCCAGCAGAAGATGGAAATTTTGTATACAAGGCTGGATGAGCTTATCAATGGATAAAATAAATACAAATAAAAAAGAGAAGGGATCCATATTTATCTGGTAACATATATGTAATTTAGAAAATATGCACATATGCATATCTACATATATATGTTACAGATTATAAATACATGTAGCATCTGATCTCTATATGTCTTTAGGTATACTATGAGCACACCTAAAATTGAAGTTGGAAAGAATACTATAATTTTTAGGAAAATAGAAGCTTAACATGAAGATATATAGTGACTGTCCTAGGAGTATAGAAATATGTTCAAATGTTATGTGAGACCCATGACCTTATAGAAATGTAGTAATATTTTTGGGAAAATAGCTTCTATACCATAATCTGAAAGCAAATCGACCTTAACTGTAGGAAGCAATCTTTGTAGCAGATTTGAACTTCCCAAGTTGAATATCTGCTAGCCAGATATTCTACCTGAGTCTTGAAGAGATTTTGCCCATCTAAAACTCCCAATGAAAAAGGTAAAGTCCCAAACCAATAATAGAGTCAAGGTCCCTAGGAGTTAATTTCTCAAAGAAGAGACTATTTTTCTCAAAACAAACAAGCCCCAACAAAAACTAGCTCTAGGCCCTATGAAATGAAACCATGATTGGATTCTATTTTCAATAGGACTCAGGACAGCCCTACCTAGAAAATTCATCATAATCTTTATTGAAAACTCAGAGGAACTTCATTTGAATGTCAGACATTATATAACATACTTTACTCAATATTGTTTAAAATTTCCCTGACGTGAAAAGGTAAACTAAACTAAAGTACAGATCTACTTTCAACCTGGAATACACTCCCATCAATATGCCAACCAACACGAGATCCATGGTTTCTCAATATGTAGAACAGGTTCAAAAGCAAAACACAGTAAGGAGAAAAACTTTAAACATGCAAGCAAGCCCTACAGGAAGTAATCCATCGCCAACAAAGAAAGGACAATCTCCAGAAA